>SEYY01011192.1:35000-37500 GCA_009176605.1 Armadillidium nasatum | reverse complement strand
TAACATAACATAGAAATTAGAGAGAGTTACAAGCCACGTAGACCCATCAAGACAGTTACAAGCCACATGGACCCATCAAAACAGTTCCATCAAAATTGGAGTTAAGTTACCAATTGTTTTGAATTGCTCGTCCTAGATTTACCTTTGCACCATGCAATATAATTAACCCCAAGTCCAAAATTTCACACGCAACATGTAATTTATCAAGCTCTCATATCAGCTCTTCTTACGAAGTTTTCGAAAAAAAGATTATTTGGAAATGTCTTAAATATTCTATTCTTATTTCACATAGCCAATAAGCTGCCGTTAAAGAATTTAAAGGGGCGATTCTCTTTCTATATGACTTGATGCTGGATTCAGACATTTATGAAGTCTTTCGGAGGACTCTCTTATAAGAATAAATTTTTTATTTCATTTGGAAACTTCTCACTTTCGGAATCACTTAGTATAAATAGAATATGTATTGTATTATGTATATGTATTAATATGAATATGTATATGTATTATACTTGTAATATGTATTATATGGTTTCCATTCTTATCTTATATACATATACATATGGAATATATATATTAATACCATGGCTTCCATCCTTATCTTTGCAAACACTGTCAGATATCTCAGTTACTGTTTTAGACAGTTAACGATCATCTTCTAACTTATAACTCTGTTTATTTTTTTCGTGAATCTGAAGCACACTTCCTTCTTCTATTATCACTTCCATTGACCAATACACACTTTCAAGTGCCTTGGATTTATCGGGACACTCCTATCTTTCATTTTGCATTCCGATCTTTTATCATTCAAGTGTCCTGTAGATTTCTAACCTACTAATATATATATATATATATATATATATATATATATATATATATATATATATATATATATATATATATATATATATATATATATATATATCTGGGTACAAAGGAGGCACTGGATTGGGAGGAGTATAGGGAGAGGTGTAGGGAGGTGAAAAGAGAGGTCAAGAGGGCAAAAAGAAGAGTAGAAGAGGAGTGGGCCAGAAAGTTAGCAGAAAATTTTAAGGAAAGGAATAAAATGTTTTGGAAAGAGGTAAATAGGGTGAGGAAAGGAGGGGAAGAGAGGGGAGAGGGAGTGAAAGGGGAAGGTGGAGAAATATTACAGGGAGAGAAGGATGTTGGAGAAAGATGGAAAACGTATTTTAGTGAATTGTTGAACGAAGGGATAGAGATTAGTAATGGGGGAGGGGTAGAAAATGATGGAGAAGCAGTTATCGAGGATCAGGAGATAAATATTAGTAAATAGGAGGTGGAAGTAGCGGTGAGAAAGGTAAAGAAAGGAAAATCTGCAGGAATGGATGGTATATACGGAGAGATGATAAAAGAAGGACCTAGAGAGTTGATTTACTGGTTGGTGAGATTGTTTAATGTGTGTTGGAGAGAAGGGAGAGTGCCTCAGGAGTGGCAGGACTCCTGCATTGTACCTATATACAAAGGAAAAGGTGATAAGATGGTGTGTAAAAATTATAGGGGTATTAGTCTGCTGAGCGTGATTGGAAAGATTTATGCGAAGGTGTTAGTGAGGAGAATGAAAGAATTGACAAGTGAGGGAATGGGTGAGGAACAAGGGGGTTTTAGGGAGGGTAGGGGGTGTGTGGACCAGGTATTCACACTGAGATTGATTACAGAGAAATTGCGTGAAAAAAATAAAATGGGGTATGTATGTTTTCTGGATTTAGAAAAAAGCATATGATAGAGTATGCAGGAGAAAGCTATTCGAAATATTAATGGAAAGGGGGTTGAAAGGGAAATTACTGAAGGGGGTGAAAGCTTTTTATGCAAATTGTAGGTCAAGAGTGAGGGTGAAGAGAGAACTATCAGATTGGTTTAGCATAGGAGTGGGATTGAGACAAGGGTGTGTTATGTCGCCATGGCTATTCAATCTATTGATGGATGGTGTAGTCAGGGAAATGGAGAGAGAAGGGAAGGGCATTAGGTTGAGTAACATGGAGGGTGAATGGGATGTGAATGTTTTACTTTTTGCAGATGATGCGGTGTTGGTGGCAGATTCTGAAGAAAAGTTGAGAACACTTGTGAGAGAGTTTGAGAGGAAATGTGCAAAATATGAGATTGAAAGTCAATCCAGGGAAAAGTAAAGTTATGAGGATTGGAGGTGGGGATGAAGAGATGTGGAGGGAGGAATTGGGGGGGTGTAGAAGTGGGGGAAGGAAACTTGAGGAGGTGAATGAATTCAAATATCTAGGAATGTTGGTGGAAGGTAAGGGTGGGACGGAAAAAGAAATAAAGAATAGAGTGGTAGAAGGAATGAAAGTGTTGGGGGGTCTAAGAGAAGTATGGAAGAAAGGAAAAATTTCAAAAGAAATAAAGATAAGAATGTTTGAATGTATGTGTTTACCTTCTGTAATGTATGGGTGTGAAACATGGATGATAAGTGCTAGAGCGAGGAAAAGTTTGAATGTCTTTGAGATGAAAGGTTTGAGAGCGATATGTAAAG
>SEYY01011192.1:17500-32500 GCA_009176605.1 Armadillidium nasatum | reverse complement strand
TCTCTCTCTCTCTCTCTCTCTCTCTCTCTCTCTCTCTCTCTCTCTCTCTCTCTCTCTCTCTCTCTCTCTCTCTCTCTCTCTCTCTCTCTCTCTCTCTCTTGACAGTTTTATTGACTTTTCTCTCTCTCTATCTATATATATATATATATATATATATATATATATATATATATATATATATATATATATATATATATATATATATATATATATATATATATATATATATATATATATATATATATATATATATATATATATATATATATATATATATATATATATATATATATATATATATATATATATATATATATATATATATATATATATATATATATATATATATATAAGGCAGGAACGTGACCGAATGCTTCTCAGCTCAAAGATTATTTGAGCCCAATGGTCCACTCGTCAATTCAGAATTTTATCCAGGTTGGTTGGACCACTGGGGAGCCCCACACTCTAAGCGCAGCTCTAAAGTAAGATATATATATATATATATATATATATATATATATATATATATATATATATATATATATATATATATATATATATATATATATATATATATATATATATATATAAATGATGGTTAACATAAGATCCGTTTTCAAATTGTGTTTGCGTGTGTGTGTGTGTGTGTGTGTGTGTGTGTGTGTGTGTGTGTGTGTGTGTGTGTGTGTCTGTGTGTATGTGCGTTTGTGTGTGTGTGTGTGTGAGTATTAAAGAAAAAAAGAAAATAACATGACCGAAATAGGAGGAGCGAAACAAAATTACAATTATAAAAATTAAAAATTAAAATTTTTTTTTTTTTTATTTTTTTTTTTTTTTAATTTAATTAATAATAATAATAATAATAATAATAATATAATAATAATAATAATAATAATAATAATAATAATAATAATAATAATAATAATAATAATAATAATAATAATAATAATAATAATAATAATAATAATAATAATAATAATAATAATAATAATAATAATAATAAAATTTGCAAGAGCAGATCGCAACTTCCTTTGACCATGTCTGGCATAAAATATATTTTCATTATTATTATTGTTATTATTATTATTATTATTATTATTATTATTATTATTATTATTATTATTATTATTATTATTATTATTATTATTATTTCTGTTTATTTCCGTCGAATGATAGGTGGTAACTCAGGCCCTTGACGAAATATTATCTCTAAACGCCTCAGTCAACATCTACGTCTTCAACGGAGGAACCTCCTTCGGATTAAGCTCAGGTTAGGTAGTTTTCTTTTTTCTTAGAGAGAGAGAGAGAGAGAGCTAACCTTACCAACAAAGGTCACATGCCATCACCCTCCGTCAGACAAACTTCTGACTTTCAGGCCATAACAAGTTCAATGTGAGCCAACCACTCTCCGAGAGAGCTCGCGATGCTCCTTAAGTTCGTATAGAGATAAGTTGAAAGTCACGTGATTAAAGACGTGGACATCAAATAACTGTTCGTTATTCTTGTGTTTAACTACTCTGTAATAATTAGACATAGTTAATTTTCTATAAAATTTAGCATTTTCTTTTAATATTATTTTCATATTATTATTATTATTATTATTATTATTATTATTATTATTATTATTATTATTATTATTATTATTATTATTATTATTATTATTATTATTATTATTATTAGTAGTAGTAGTAGTAGTAGTAGTAGTAATAGTAACACTGATAGCAATACCTGCAATACTTAAAAATTTTATTTGAAAATAGGATCAAATATGGGGGACAAATTTCAGGCGTGTCCAACTTCCTACGACTTCGACGCTCCTTTAAATGAAGCAGGAGATCCAACTGAAAAATATTACGCCATTCGTAATGTCATTAAGAAGGTTAGATAATAAGCATTCCTAATACGAGTTAGTAATGTATAATATCTGATAAAGATACCTATATTATCTTTTTCATTATGGAAGGTTTTCAAAAAAAGATGTCTATATTATCTTTTTCGTAATAGAGGGTGCTTCATGAAAGATTAATTCTTTTTATTTTTTCAACAGTACGTGAAACTTCCACCCGGACCAGTTCCAGGACCTAGTCCTAAATATGCCTATGGAGATGTCCAAGTCCATCCGAAAGCCGAACTTCTATCTTTATCAAGTTTACTGAAAAGCGTCACTAGTACATGGCCTTTAACTTTTGAAGAACTTTCGGTATTTAGCGGCTTAGTTGTGTATTCAACAAAGATTCCAAAGATGATAGTAAGGGATTAAAAATATATGTTTAAAAAAAATACAAGCGATAAACATCCTTATAAAAATTGAATCTCTACATCAAAATCCAATTTTAAAGTATTTTAGTCCTTATTTCATTTCTCTTAACAGTCAGATCCTGCAAGACTTTCTCTTTACGATATACATGACAGAGGATACGTCTATGTAGACAACCAATTTGTTGGTATTGTGTCCAGAGAACAGGAACTTTATGTACTTCCTATCAGCGCGAAACCAAACCAGGATCTTGTTATTGTTGTCGAAAGTCAAGGAAGGATTTGTTATGGGGATAACATAAATGACTTCAAGGTAGGATAATATTGTCATATATATATATATATATATATATATATATATATATATATATATATATATATATATATATATATATATATATATATATATATATATATATATATATATATATATATATATATATATATATATATATATTAGGGAATTACAACAAATGTAACAATAGGAGAGACTCATAAGATTTCAAATTGGGAGATGACCCCCGTCCCTCTAACTAACTCGACTGAATTAAGAATGAACATAGAATATTTGCAACAAAAGACACTCAATCAAGTCAGGAATTCTAATAGTGGAGGAATGACCTTTTATGAAGGAAAATTTAACGTACCTAAAGAATCAGGATCTCCTAAGGACACCTTCCTTAGACTTGATGGCTGGACAAAGGTATTATGCGAAATGATTTTTTTTTAAAAGATAAATGTTCACCCCTCATCTTTTTTTAAGGTGTGAGAACTTTATAGAAAATTTAAGTGTTTTTATAATACTATTTATTGTTCTTTTTTTCTTTAACATTTTGACAGAGTTAGGGTTAAAGCTCGAGAAATTAAATATAATTGTTCCTCTTACTATTGTTAAGATAAAAGAAAATTAGCATACTTATTAATTTTACTAAATCTTAATTATTGATCTTTTTCGAATCTATGGACTTAACCAGTAATAGTAATTTAAAAAGCACACTCCCAGGTGGCTTTGTATTCCAGTCTTTAATAGACTGGAATATTAATTAACGATACTTTCACCCTAGCTTTTGTTCTATTTTTTTAAACTCCCCTTCCAACATCATTTCTGAAACCTCAATCTTCCTACCAAATGTTTACAAAAAAACATTTTACTATTACAAAAGATAGATTTTGCACGATTCCGTGATGATGATGATGGATATATATATATATATATATATATATATATATATATATATATATATATATATATATATATATATATATATATATATATATATATATATATATATATATATATATATATATAAAATTTAAAGGGATACGCTTGGATTAACGATTTTTTATTGGGACGTTACTGGCCAGCAGTTGGACCACAAGTCACTCTTTATATTCCAAGTGGTTTATTGCACTTCGATGACAACAAAATTCTTCTTTTAGAACTTGAAAAGGCTCCTTGTAATGAAAACTCCTCCTGCAATGTGTCTTTCGTAGATATTCCCGAAGTAAACGGGCCTACTCCTGAATGGTAATGTGTCGGTTGGGAGCCAGAATGTCTTCGATAAATATGTAATCAAATCACTAATTATGTATAAATAAATAAATAAATAAATAAATAAATAAATAAGTAAATAAATAAAATGCATTTTACTTGTGTTTGTTCTAATTCAACTTACTGGGTGTTTCATAAAGGACGCAGTGGAACTTACCCTCAAGCATATTTTCCGCCATATTATTCGTTAAATGGCAGAATTGTGTTTAAAGTCAGTAAGCTGTTGCTATGGAAAAGAGAAAGTTACTCGCCAGTTCCACTAGAGCTACGAACCTATATTCAGGGTGTAAGAAATCACAACACTTTCAACATATGTTGAAAGAATGCATGTATGTCTTATTGGTCTTTTCCTTTGCATGCATAAATAGTTGTTAAAATACATATAGATAAAAGGAGATTGGGTCCAATTTAAAACACCCAATATTAAAAAGCATAATAACTAGTATTGCTTTTAAAAACTACTACCACTTCAGGATGAATGTGCAATATTTAAGAATTATAAAAATAAATGCTGTATATTTTTCTTTATCGCAATGAAATTTTCAAACATTAGTGTTTTATTTCAAAATTTGGAGTTTTTTCCGAATAAAAAAAAAGTCTGAAAACATCAAAAACATTCACTCGATATTTCGTTTTAAATAATAAAATCATAAAATAAAAAGAAATTAGGTGCAATAAATACGAAAGTCAGCTTTTGAGGGTTAGTATCAATTTAATAAAAGGAAAGAAAAACATTTTCTATATTCCAATAATAAGAAAAAAAGTAACAAAATTTTTTTAAAAAAGACACCAGCAAAAAATTAACAACACATAAGAACATAAGAAGATAAGAAATCTAATGATAGTTAGAAGCCAAACGGGTCTATCGAGACTGTCCCAGTCAAAACAAATATAAATAATTCTAATACTAATACATGCAACAAAGACAGGTCTATCCTATCCTTAGTTATCAGTTCATTCATGCAAAGATAAAAATAAAACTAAATCCCTTCATATATTTAGTACTAACTATTGATGTTAGGTAACTAATTACACATGCAATGAGCCAATATCCACTTAAAAACTGCCAGTTAGGCTTAGTCAAAAGCCGGTCTAAAATTCATATATACCCGCCAATTTGGATTAGTCAAGTAATGCTATGCGATACCTAAACCATCCATAAATCTATTTAGTCTCCTCTTAAATGTTTCAAAGAGAATCACAGTCAACAATCTCCTGTGGCAAACCCATTCCAAAAATTCCATGGTTCTCTATAAAGTATTTTTCAATCTCCGTATTACTATCAGATGCACAGCAGTGACGACAACATTAACAATGAAAATTACAACAATAATAATAAAAATTTGTGGCAACATTGTGTTTCTGTAAGGAAACGCACATCTCAAGAGAACATGAATGTTAATATAGCAAAATCGATAATTTTTGCTGAATCTAACAATGAATATGCAAAAAGTGAATTAAAGTTAATTGAAGTTTTGAAATTAACTCTATTATTTCTAGGTAATTTGGTGCTTGTTTCAAACAAAATAATTATTTCCACAAATCAAAAATTTCAAACAAAGAAAACATTTTTATACGGAAATGTTGTTACACAATTAGTCTGTGGACTCTGTGCTACTCATATCCACGGTCATAAAAAGAACTGAATTCTTGTCACCCATAATTCAAATAGAACGTAATCCATAACTTAGGCCCGGTTAGAGCTTACGCCCGTCAGCAGCAGGGATTTGTAACAACATCAAATATTTACATGAGGATCTAGAAAATGGTGACATGAAATTAAAGGGTTAAAGCGTAATATTAATGAAGTTCTTAATATAGTGCATATTTTAAGTATAATTGAAGAGAAACTTACTTTTTGAGTTCAGATAGAGCCTCTTTTGATTCGTTTTTAGCCAGCCATTGTTTTTAAGAATAGTATTTCCCCCTATGTCAAAGATTTTGGATAAAGTAATTAGGAATATAGCAGCAAAATTTTATGTTTAATGTATATAGGTCCTTTTGGCTAATGCCTATTTTTTTTTTTAGTTCGTATGGACTTACATTTCTTTATTAATCACTTGAATTATGTATTTGCTAGACTTTGAGTTTGCAATTAAGGCCAGTATCCCACGGCAACGTTCATCAATCGGTTAGGCCTGTATCATAAGGCAAGGGTTGGTTGTTCAGGTTATGATAAGTCTAAGTACGATAGAAAACAACAATAATAATAATAGGTATAAATGAAATAAAAGCTAAATAATAATACAAATGTCAAAAAATTTGTATTGATATATCAATATTGTCCTATATTGAAGGTCAGAAAACTTCTTAACCTTTACCCCTTTAATTACAGTACATTGCAGAAAATAAGTCGAAAGACAGATATGGCAACCTGGTATTAAATTATTTTGCTTATTTTTGTACAAATGAATGATAGTCAAAGAACAGTTGCTTAACTATTCAGATCAAAAATATCAGTTTTTTTAATTTTTTTTAATAGTTTTGCTTTTTATTATGTAATTAAATTACTTTACCATAGAGTAATAGTATAAGTAAAATGCATTTAAACATTTTGACTTCATATTTTTAATATAGTGAAAAATAGAAAGGTATTGTGTCTGATTGAATTATTACCCATAGGCTTTGTTATTTTCAAATCCAAATGTGTAGTTCCAGTCGAAGTTACAATGCATAGGTATATTACTAGTTTCAGCAACCTGGTCTCATACAAAGAAATCCTTCTACTGTGAATGCTTCAATTACCTTTTAAAGTAATTTTGTTAAACTTGGCTGGTATTTTTTCACATTTGAAATTGTAAATAAATATACATAAACACATATAACACCTTTTAATGGATGGAAAAATTTTTTTTTGCTCCAAAACTGTAATAAAAATTAGAAGTCAATACTTTGAATATGTTTTCAAATGTAGTTTTTTAAATTTAGTACAAGCCAAGTTGCTATACTGGCTTGAATGGGATATGGGTTTCGTAATTTTAAGAATTCAAATTATTTTAATATATAAGGTTTAGAAAAAACCAGTAAAAAGTTATTTAGCTTATATGCTAAATATATATATATATACCGTAAAAAATAATATATATATATATATATATATATATTATATATTATATATATATATATATATTATATAATATATATATATATATATGTCAGAGTGTATGGAGACCAGATCCCTGCCCCTTATTTAAAAATATTCATGTTTGTATAGTTCAATTTTTTATTTAATAAGAAAATTTTTTTCACTTTTTAAAATAAAAACTAGCCAACAAATTGCTAAATGTGTTAAAAAATATCACTCAAACTTAATAAAGCAACCTTAGCATTTAATCAGATCAAAACTATAAAATAATTGCAGTTCAAAATTGGGGCATCAACACCTACTCAATTTATTTAGTGTTTTAAAGTATTTTTTTTTTTTTAATTTTATATATATATTTTAGCTTTTCTGAAATACATTTATGTATATTTTGTCATAGTAATTTTAATAGAGTAGAAATAAAATGAGTCATCAGAGCAATAAAATTACCAAAATTTATTTCAGGTATTATATAAACTTTGCATTGTTTAGTTGAATTTAGTAAAATTGAATTGGGATAATTAATCCATCTTGATTTAGGAAATAATTAAAAGCATTGTAATGGGTTATTCCATTCATTAGATTCTCCCTTCTCAACCATCTTCAATTTTTCTGAAACTTTGCAAGAGTGTATATAAATACATCTTTTAAACAAAATTCTTCAAAATTGTTGCTCAAGATTAATTTTAGTTGAGGCATCTGGCTTTGTTCTGTGAAGATCACATGCTTCTGCAATCGATTTATAAGTAAATACATTTCAATCACATTTTAATACTAAAGCGGCCACGTTATTTTATTGCAACATCTGAAAACCAAACATTTTTAACCTTTTCTTTTTTGTAATTTTCTATTTTCTCTATTCATTAACTTGGATCATATATTCTCAATTCTGTTCGCAACTCCTAAGCCCATTTAGTTGCTTAAGTATTTGTCTTCAAACATGTTTACAAAATTTTAATCAATAAATTTTACCACCAAGTTTAAGCAAATTTATTCAATGAGGATGTTTTAAAGGTGCTAGCACATGAGTGACCAGTTTACTTGAGCACTTACTGCTTTAATACCTATAGAAAAGACACAAGACACCTATGTCATGTCGCAGGGATAATAGTCAGTGAATTGGAGTATATGGAGTAGTTTATAAGCTTTATACCCTTTGACATGATCCAATCCAAAAGATGAGTGAAACCTGTTCCCTTCCCCAGATAGGAGAACAACAGTACTTCATACAAGGGGAATGAAACCATTGTATAATTGGATAACTGAAAAGAGTCAGCAGATTTTTTTTTTTTTTGGAGTAAACAGAACTCCCAACTTCTTTGAGGTTGCCCTGATAATAATTGTATTATGAGGTTTCAAAGACATTTTTTGTGATAAGGCCAAAGAAATTTATATTGCCAACAAGATAGACATGAATACTATTAGAAGAAATAAAAAAGCTAGGTGTCTTTGAGAGGGAGATTTGCAGGAGTTTAGTTTTAAAGGAAACAAATTCAAAAAATTTTGGATAACCCCACTGGGAAATACTACCCAGGTCAATAAGAATAGAATTGGAAAAGTTAAGATGATAGCCAACTCTTAACTACAAAGAGGAAGTAGATTTGAACTGAGGAAAAGAATGGAGAGTCATCAGCATTGATAGTTAAATGAGCAGTTGAGGTCATCAATAAAAAGTTGAAATAGAATAGTTAGATAACTGAACCTTGACGAATACCGCTATGAACAGAAAAGAGGATTTCACCCCATAACGGAAAGGAGGAAGAAGTCACTCAATCAACAATAGTCGATATGGAATGATTAAAAAGAAATCTAGATATTAATAAGCAAAGAGAAGGGATCTTGCTTGGAAAGCAACAACACCTGCCGCAGTTGGTCAGACACCTTTTAGTATGTTTGTAGCCTATATATTGAGCCAGAAAGTATACTTTGAATCAAAGTTTCTCTCTTGGTGCTGGAAAATATAGCAAAACTAAGTTACCAGTATGTGTTTTTGGAAGGTTGTCAATATCTTTCTTTTGGTGACATTACAGATCCATTTAAAGAAAATCCTATCAAACTCAGAAATCAGTTTGCTGTTTACTTTCCAGAGCTAATGAATATTCACATACTCTTAGTTGAGTTGTGAATTTGTTGATATGCTAGAAAAGTCTGAAGTATTGGTAGACACACTTCTTGAACTTCTATTATTGAATTTTTGAATAAAGTATTTGTCAAATTTTTTGATAATAATAGAGCTGCAAAGTCTTTCAAAATTGTACATGACCAAGTGAAAAAATGATGCTGCCATTTGCAACAAACGATCATTGAGAACTAGAATTTTCCATTCTTATAAACTAAATAATAAAGTAGAAAAGTAAGTTGAACTTTGAAGGCAGTATCCAAATTGCTGTGATGTCAAGAAGCCTAATTTTAATAAAATCAAAAGAACGTTTCTCCAAAACCTGAAGTGAACAGTGCTTTCAATGAAATTCTTTTATTCCCTAATAAGATTTTTTTATAGTTTTATCTGTTTCTATCTTTTTAATTCATGCAGCCTGTATTTTGCTTTGCTTGATTATTTGTGTGTATGACTTTTCTTAATAATATAAATTGATTCAATGAGCTAGTCTGAATTTGAGTTACTCTTATGTTTTCTGAATTCAGTGAAGTTTTAGAAAAATGTGTAGTTTAATGCTACAATTTTGAAGGCAATAGTTTTTTTTTTTTTAACTCACTCAAGTCAAGAATACTATTATTACACACATACTGTTTGTTCTGTTTGTTTTAGGATAATGCCCTTGAAACCTATGTAATTAAATATGTAGACCATATATAATTACGCTGGTAAACCTAAGTTTTTGGAAAAATAAAAATTGTAAATCTCACTATGCTAGTTTTTCCCAACTTGGTATTCATGTGAAAGCAATGAGATTATATATATATATATATATATATATATATATATATATATATATATATATATATATATAATATATATATATATATATATATATATATATATATATATATATATATATATATATATATAACCTTAAACTTTTTATAAAAGTGCTTTCATTTTTTTATTAATTGCATAAATATTATTAAAAATTTAATTAGTGTTAAAACAGCTGAAATTATTCTTTTTATATTCTAAATTTTTTTATTTTTATTTATTTTTTTATTACTATCTCTAAAGGTGATTAATTAATATTTTTCAGTTTATAATTTTTAAGTATTTTTTAATTAGTTTTTACTCATTCCAATCTCAAGTATGCCTGCCCAGGCTCAAGGAAATGAAACTGTTGAAGCCCGTATGAAGATTTTATTCAGTGGGTAAGTTCATTTACAAGTTTCTTAAGTTAAGAACATTTTACAACTGCCGTAGTCCAATATATTGTAGCTTATATTTGCTTAAAATTTAATGTTAAACTTTTGTTATATATATATATATATATATATATATATATATATATATATATATATATATATATATATATATATATATATATATATATATATATATATATATATATATATATATATATATATATATATATATGATTTGTGAAAGTTGTTGTGCAACATTGATTTATTCCTCATTAATATTGTTAGCACACAAAACTAAATTTTTTACTTATTGTTGAACTTTAGTTTTGCAGTGTTTCTTTTGTAGCTAGTGTGTATTATTCCTAGTATGAGGATAGTTTTGATAAATATAAATATAGTAGTCATATTTGAGGCAAACATGAGCCTTAATATTATTTTTGTACATTACTACTCCTAATCTGCCCTTAACTTGAAGCTTTGGAAATTGGAATATTTTAATTTTTAACTTGACTGGTAATCTTTCCCTTCTCTTTCTGACTCTTAGACCTCTGTTCTCTTGACTTTTCAATGAATTTTTTTACTGTGGTGCTGGACATGTGCAAAGTATTTAGTAGTCTCACACAAACCTATGATTTCTGAACATCAGTCTTTTGGTATCTATCCTCTATGTAACCTTTCTAATTTACTTCCTATTACAGCATTTGTGGACCCCAGCCTATCTCCCTTTTAATCTATCAATAGTAATATTTCTCAGGGGTCTTTTCTAATCCACTAACTCTTCAGTTTTTCCTTTATTACCTATTAGACTTAAATTTTTATCATGCAGATAATTAAGTTTTTTTTTAAGTTCACATCTCACGGGCATTGCCCTATTCGAGGATAGGAACTTTCTAGGTAGTATATTCCTAGGATTCCCAAGAGGAATCGAACCGGCGCCCTCAAACACATGAGTCAATCACCCTACCGTTTGAGCCACCTATA
The DNA here is from genome assembly GCA_009176605.1 of Armadillidium nasatum. Lineage (NCBI taxonomy): Eukaryota > Metazoa > Arthropoda > Malacostraca > Isopoda > Armadillidiidae > Armadillidium > Armadillidium nasatum. The sequence continues at coordinate 21,320 of SEYY01011192.1, read as the reverse complement.
ACTATATATACAACATGCAATTTATTAAACTAAAGTATAAGCAAATATATCAACTAAGTGAACATGTAAAACCAAGTTACTATTACCCTAAGGATATCATTAGTACCCATCAAAAGTACATTGCCTTTCAAAGATGAGTCAAGTCATAATATACCTTGATTATACATATATTGGTCAATTGGTCAGTTTTTTTAATAAAAAGTTGAAAGAGTTGCTATCAATTATATCTTGTAGTAAACTATTCCAAAATCAAGAACTCTATTGCTGAAAAATATTTTCTTGCATCTAGATGTATGGCATACTTTTATTTTTTATCTTTTTATTTTGATCTCTGAAAAGCCTTTTGTGATCCAATGAAAATTACTTGTGGTCGATTGACTAAAACATTTTGAAAACTTTAATCATATCCGTTTTAATAAAACTCCTTTCTACAAACTAAATTCCCTGTTTTTAAATTTTTTTTTTTTTAGCCTATCCTAGTGACTTTTGTTTTCAATTCCAGAAATCATTCTTGTTGCTTTGCTCTGCACTGAATGCTTCCAGCATGCTTCCTCCTTAGATAAGGGGCTCAAACCTGTTCAGTACTCATTTAGTGGTCTAACATAAACCATAATTAAGAAAACTGATCAATCACCTTATTTTTGTAATAAACGTTATAGTTTATTATTCCTAGCATACTACTGATAATTACACCCAAATCTTTTCCTTTATCCACTGACTGAAGTCATTACTCATGCATTTAATAATTAAAATTCTTATTAGAATATCCCAAGTGAAGAACTTTGCCCATTTTATTAAAATCCACTCGCCACTTTTAAGTTTAATCTTGCTTATTTAAATAATGTTCTACCATCATACATTCCTCACTTTATCAACAAACTTAGAAAATCATTGAGTAGATTTGAAATAGAAAATGCCTCAGCACAAGATTATGAGAAACCATGTTTTTCATCGGCTTCTATAATGATTTATTGTCATTTAATACTATGTTCAATTTTCATTTCAATGATTCTACTCTTTGGCCTTTATTGCTCCTATTTTTGAAAAGCATCTCACTCAACTGCAAACATTTGATTCTCATAAACTTAGCTTAAGCATCTTTCTTTTTTGAGTTATCAACTCTTCTACTCTCATTGAGTTTCTTGAATCTATTTCTGGTTGATAAATTATTTCTTTATTCTCTTTTACTAATCGCTATTACAAAGGGACACTGCTGCTCTTCTGAATATTCTAGTTATATACCTATACCTGTGAGGTGAGCTCAAAAGTCTTATGTATTCATGTATCATTTTTCCCGTATCTAGCTCTCAGGCCACAGACTTAAATATTTTGTCATTCGTGCAGATACTCCACAGGTAAAGTCTGGAATTTTCACCTATTTTATCTGATTTCTTTGATATGCTTACTTCAAACGCTTTATATCGTCTCATGTTAACATTTAATTTAATTTTTAATATGGATGAATCTTGATGATTTAAAAAGAAAAGAAAATGTTTTGAATTAAATGTTTTATCTTATCATACATGTAAAATATATAATATAATTTATATATATATATATATATATATATATATATATATATATATATATATATATATATATATATATATATATATATATATATATATATATATATATATATATATATATATATATATATATATATATATATATATATATATATATATTATTCGGATTTATAGCTTTTTCTTTTTGCACTTTTCAGGCAAGTGTACATTACCTACATTCCACTTGATCTTCTGCTTAAAGATTTATGGCAAGAAATTAGAACAGTTTGTAAATTTTGCGATCCCTCTCAAGTGTTTACTGTAAAATACGTGGATGAAGAAGGCAAGTTTGATGCGCATTTACTCATGTCATATTTTATTTAGGTATTATAGAAAGCAGTATTGAAATAACTTAAAATATTTATGATGCCAGAAGTGAACAGATTTTAGTATGATAATTGAAATTATTTTTCATTTTGAGTATAACTATGAAATATATTGTATGTAGATTTGCTTTGTGAATCTTTATAAAAAAGGAAAAAAAACTGTGCCATTTTTTTAAGGATTTGACTGATTTGTTGATCGTTAAGAGAACCCATGTTTGATTTAACAATTATTAAGTGAATCATTATATTTAAAATCCTTTTTAAAAATCTTAATGAATTTAAAGGGTTATTAAGATAATGATTGATATTTTAAATCTTGATAGAAATTTATCTTTTGTAATTATAAAAGTTAAATTAATATTTTTTAGTTAAAAAAGTTAAATTGATATTTTTGTTATTATAAGTTTGATTAATATTTTTAATTAAAAGAGTTTATACTGAATAATAATCTTGAAAAGACTGTCAAGAAAATATGGGTTAGAGACAATTGTGCTTAATCTAGCTTAGACATCTATAGGGGTACAAAATTGTTATTGGTACTAGTTCGGTGAATTATTTAAAACTAGTTGTAGTTAAAATATTCAGCATTTAAATTCACAAATTCTTTTATTTGCTTTTGAATTGATAAAAAGGTGAAGAAATAAATGTGTGTGTAAGTTTGTGTTTTATATACAATTTACAGTGTTAAAAGTTATTGTTTGTGTTTTACAATTTACAGTGGTAAAGTTTTGTATGTACTAAACCGGTAAAATTGCCTGGACTGTGTGTGTTTTAAAGATAGAAATTTGAATCTGTATTTTATTGTTATTTCATTTAAAAAAAAAAAAAAAGTATAATAAATAAATAAATAAAAAATAAAATAAAAATTATACTTTAGATTTAATTTGCAGGACATATTTTTCTAAATCATTGCATGTTCCTTAGAAAAAAAAAGTATTTCATAAATGTTTAGAATTGTAGCATAGGAAAAAATAGTATTTGTTTTATGTTGCGAATAGTAGCTTTTATCTTTCTTATTTTGTATATTTTATTAGCTAATAATTCTTTCTATAGTGGATGTTTATCAATATAAATAATGTAACAAGTTACTTATGCAATTGGCTACTTCTCTCTCACTTGTTTATTACTAAATATCACAATTGACTACAACTCCATCATTTTCATATGTTGAACTCCAGTTCAATCATTTTAAAATTATGAGGCAGGCTTTGAACATGCCTATTTTAGGGAAAAAATACTAGGGTCTTTCTTTAGTTACTTCCCCACCCCCCTCAAAAAAAAAAAAAAAAAAAAAAAAAAAAAAAAAAAAAAAAAAAAAAAAAAAAAAGTTTTTTTTTTTTTTTTTTTTTTTTTTTTTTTTTGGTTTTCTGGCTCTGTAATTCATGTATTACATTACCTTGATTCCTTGATTGGCTTCCTCAATGTCTCCTCATTGTTCTCATAAGAAGAAGCAACTAAACTGAAGTTTGAAAGACATCCAAAGTAAATTTGTAAAACTAAAAGGAAAAATAAGATACGATTCATTCTTTGAGATTTTTCTCTAGATTATCTTAAAAGATAACCAGCAACTTACTATCATTCAAAGACTCATTTCTTTTCATATCTAGCAACATAATTTTTTATTCTTTTTTAAATATGGATTTCACTAACATAGATTTGCTAGTGCTACCTCTATTTATTTATTTAAGATTTTCTCTAGACATTTCTTTTCCTATCTAGTGACATATTTTTTTTTAAATATGGATTTCACTAACATAGATTTGCTACTGCTACCAACACTACTCGTCACTACTTATCTTCAACCAAGATGTGTAGAATCCCATGTTTCGAGGATTCTTCCAATCACTCTCAGGATGCTTCTTTCATCCCCATTATCTATTACACCTTGTACCAAGTACGACACATGGGGATGGGCTCAGATTTCTT
>SEYY01011192.1:0-7500 GCA_009176605.1 Armadillidium nasatum | reverse complement strand
CACACTTCGGTATTGGGACACAAGGTTGCATAATGTTTCAGGTCCCAACACATTGTTCTCAAAAGATTGATATTTAGTCATACTAATCATAAAATCTAGTATAGATCAAATCGTCGTTCGAAAATTCTTATTATATAACAACTCTTATAAAATCATATCTGTATGTCTCGTATATATGTTTTTCAGTTGTAAAAATAAAACACAATACATGTATGACGCAATATATTTGCTATGAAATAAAATAAACAGATGTATTACGTAATGCCTGTGTTATTTGCGTGTGTGTGTGTCTGTGTGTATATACAAATTTTTTTGTGTGTGTGTGTCTGTTATCTCTTTATAGTTGTGTGGGTGTTTTGTGTTTTAATTAATAAGCGAAGAAATAAAATACAAAAAAAAAAATAAATAAATAAGTAAATAAAATACAAAAAAGAAAAATAAATAAAATAAGTGCAAAAAATATTAAATAAATAAATAAACAAATAAATAAATAAAAAACCATAATAAGTTAACAGAACTGCTTATGATTTGACGTTATTCCTGCCAATATATTTAAAGTATCCATTTTGTCTGTCTTTTGAGTTGGGAACTTTAGGGAATATTTCGTTAGAAATTTTGACACATTTATAACAGAGTCTCCAATTTCACTTCATGATGTATATATTATATATATATATATATATATATATAATATATATATATATTATATATATATATATATATATATATATATATATATATATATATAATATATATATATATATATTATATATAAATTGGATCAAACAAATGGATGAATTGAAAAGGGAAGAGAGAGAGATAGGAAATAATCTTTTTTAATGATAGTGTCAGTTTCTCTCCCTTGAGTGTGAGTGTGTTTGTTTGTATGTGTTGTTTGGCTCTTGTTCGTTCATCAGTAAAAGTTTCTATGTATTCCCGTCTTGTAAAAAAAAAAAAAAAAAAAAAAAAAAAGGCTCTAAAATTTAAAAATATAAATAAGAATTTAGTATAAATATTAATATATATATATATATATATATATATATATAATATATATATATATATATATATATATATATATATATAATATATATAATATATATTAGCAAGATTAGTAACTGAAGGAAAAGCTAAATAAAGGGTAATGCATACGAATGCTAAGAGAAAGAGGTATTGCATGTTAATTAAATGCCTGGAGATGACATCTGTTTTAAAGCGTTTGTGACTGTCGTCAGAGAAGGATACGTTGAATCAGGAATATTGGCGCGAGAGAGCATGTGTGTGTGTGTGTAGGAATGTGTTAAAAGAGAAGTTGGGGAGAAAGATTTGTAACTACTTGTGTAGACTAAAATTTTTTGACAAAATTCAAGTGTTGGCAAATTTTTATTTATGTGACCTTGAGATGATGGATTTAAAAGGGACTATTAGAATTGTAAGGATTTACTTCTCAGAAGTTGTATAAAAGGTTTGCAAAATACAGATTAAAGGAGGAATTACGATTTTTTTTGTGTGTCATTCCAATTGAATCGAGTGAGGAGAGGGTGATGGGTAGCCAGAAGAGGATTTAATTATTTTTGGGACTGAAAAAAAAAAACTGTAGAAAGTATTTAATACAAACTGTAGCTTTTGTAAGGTAAAAGACCCCCTCCCTCTCCCTCCTCTTGGTATACAACCCCTCCCGTTAGTTGTAGTGATAATTTGTTAAAAAAAAAAGAGGGGGAGAGAGACAGAGAATGGGGTATGAATTTGTCAAAAATATGACATGGTTTAGAGGAGGGGAAAAGTAAAATTAAAAAAGGAATGACAGAAACTAGGTTAGGAATGTTCCTCAGGGTTCTGTTTTATCTCCAATTTTATTCTTACTTTTCATTAAACAATCTTCTCAACTGCACTTCTAACTCTGTTCACTCTTATGCTGATGACTCTACATTCTTCTACTCATTTCAAATCTGCTCCCTCTTTTACTTCTAGAGCTGCTTCTGGTTTTCAACTTTCCGATTCTATTCTTGCCGATCTGGATGGGATTTCCCGGTGGGGTCATAGCAACCTTGTGAAATTCAACTGTTAAAAACTCCACTTCTTCGCATCTCCCTCAATAACACCCCCTAACTTTCCTATCCTCTTCGATGGCTCTCCCGTCTCACCTTTAAATAACATTAACATTCTTGGTCTAAACATAAACAACAAACTGTCTTAGAAACAGTTTGTATGTTTCTGTTGTTGCAAAAGCGGCCTCTAAGAAGCTGGGAGTTTTGTTCAGGTTGCGAGAATTTTTCTTCTTCTGAGCATTTACTCCAGATATATAATGGTCTTATTCGCCCTTGTATGGAGTACTGTTATCACATTTAGGGGTGCTCAGGCTCCTACTCTCTTCTGGATAGGGTTGAGTCTAAAGTTAAAAGATTAATAAACTGTCCTCTACTTTCAAACGCTCTTGGCCCTATCTCTGCGAAGTGACGTTGGCGCACTATCTCTTTTCTATAGTTACTACTATAGCAGGTGCTCGAGGGAATTGGCCTCTCGCATTTCTCCACCGTTGCGTCGTCCTCGTTACACAAGGGGCCCTGCTTTCGCACGAATTTTGTGTGAAAGCTGAAACCCCAGGCTTGCCCGTTGTGATACCTCCTTTCCACCACCTCTGTTTTAATCTTCCACTCTTCAGGCTTCCGTTTGTGCCCACCTGAGGGATTGTGCTTAGGTCTATGTTTGAATGAGTTTTCTTCCCCTTGTGTGTGCCCCCTCCTTGAAAAGGGCTCTACCCGTGAGTGGTGGCGATCTGTAAAAAAAAATGGGTAGAAGAGAATTATTTGTAGTTACCATCACTCTACTTCTTTGCGATAGAAGATGATTAAATAAATACTCGTTTAATTAACTACTGCACTATATTTATTAATATTTATTTACGCTCGAATTGCTTAATTATTTATTTTTTATCATTAATTATTATTGGAAATTATTTATCTTTTAATTTTGATTTTTGTTATAATTTTATAACTTGATTATCACTCAGAAAGGGAAGTAATAAGAGTTTTATATTTGTTTTTAAGTTGCTTCCTAAAAAGTATTTTCTTCGTATCGATATGACCCTATATTTTTGTCTACCTACTTTTGGGTAGGTTTTTGTCTCTTTTTTTTTTCGTCTACCTATTTTTGTGTAGTTTTCTGTTTTCTTTTTTTTTTTTTTTTTTTTTTTTTTTTTTTTTTTTTTTGTCTACCTATTTTTGTTAGTTTATGTATCTTTTTATGTTTATATACTTTCATGTATTAGTGTTTGTGTCTATTTTGTCTACATACTTTCGTGTAGTTTTCTGTATTTTTTTGGGGGGGGGGTACTACTTTCACGTATTATTGTGTGTATGTTTTTATTTTTTTAAAACTTATTCGTTTATTATTGTTTCTCTCTTTCTTTCTTTTTTTTTTTTTTTTTTTTTTTTTTTTTTTTTTTTTTTTTGTTTTGTTTTTTTTTTTTTTTTTTTTTTTTTTTTTTTTTTTTTTTTTTTTTTTTTTTTTTTTTTTTTTTTTTTTTGTTTTTTTTTTTTGTTGTTGTTGTTGTTGTTGTTGTTGTCCACCTACTGTCGTGTATTATTGTGTCTATTTTTTTTGTCTACCTACATTCGTGCATTAAACTATTATTGGCATCTAGTTTGTTTCTTTACTTTTTTTGTATTGTTGTTTATAATTATTTTCGTGTTTTTTTTGTCCCGCTGTTTATTTGTCTATACTTATATTCGTGTCTTTTTGCCCCTCTTTTTTTTTTTGTCTATACTTATGTTTTTGTCTTTTTGTCTGTTTTTTTTCTTATGTTCGTGTCCTGTTGTCCTTCTCTTTTTTTTTCCTATACTTCCGTGTTTTATTATCTCAATTTTCTATGCTTACTTTCGTATCCTATTGTCACTCTGTTTTTTTCTATACTTTTGAATTTTATTATCTCTTATTTTTCTATATTTACTTCCGTGTCCCAGTGTCTTGTTTTTTTTTTCTGTACTTACTTTCGTGTCCTATTCGTCTTTCTATTGTTCGCTATAATTTTCCGTGTTTCTATTGTTCCTCTTTTTTGTTTACACTTTACTTTCGTTGCATTGATTGTCACTTTTTTTTTTCTTTCTTTCTTCCTTTTTTTTTCTTTTTTGCCTTTCCATTTCTTTGAATTCTTTTTGTAATTGACTTTCGGGATTCAATAAAAAGCAGATTATAAAAAGAAAAAAAGAAAAAAAAAATGCTGTAAAATTGAGCGTTAAAATGTATGTAATGCGTTCGAATGAAGAGCTGTGTGTATACGTGCGTGTTCGTTTATCTTTGTTTACATATATGTCTGTGTGTGTAACTATTTATTTATTTCTTTTGTTGTGAATGCTCTTTTGTTTTCATGTAAGTGTATATTCACAATAGTCGTTATATCGTTCGCAAATGGGACTTGGTATGCGAGTGTAGGTGTAATTGTGTGTGTGTGTGTGTAGGAATGTATGTATGTATGTGTGTTAGCAGCGCGTGTCGCTCATTTAAATACTTCTTTTACGAGTTATGATCTTCCGACTTGTTTATGGTTAATGTGTTTTATTAGTTCTTTCCCTTTCTCCACTCTCCCCCTCCTCTACCCCCCCGTACCCCCAGCTCCATTCCTCCATCCCACACCCTTATTTTAACTTTGTGCAAGTGTGCTGAACATTACATGTAAATTCAAATAGATATATATATATATATATATATATATATATATATATATATATATATATAATATATAGAATATATGTAGTGTGTATGTATGTTATGTCCGTCCGTCAGCCCGTCCGACGCCCGCAAAAATACAACAAAACACCAATATAAATCGAGCTTATTTAGAGTGGATATTAAACTACTAAAAAAATATAGTGGAAAACTTTTCTACCCCCCAAAAACAGGTTCCTCTTTCAGGTCATATATATATATAGTATATATATATATATATATATATATATATATATATATATATATATATATATATAATATATATAGTGTGTGTGTGTGTAATAATGTGGGAGGATAGGAAGAGCTCTCTTTGGGATAAGAAATTCCCCAAATTGTTTTGAATGTGATATGAGATATATATATATATATATATATATAATATATATATATATATAATATATATATATATATATATATATATATATATATATATATACGTAGGAGCTGCGAGGGCAGGGTTAAACTCCCCAGTGGGGGAGGGGGAGCCGTGAACTACCAGAGCTGCGAGAACGGAAGTAAAAAGGGGCTTCAGTGGAGTTTAAAATTGGATGTCTGAATGTAAGGGCAATAAATGACAATATGAAGCAAGTGGAAATTGGAGAGAGGTATAAAGTCGAAGGGTTGGATTTGTTGGGCTTGACGGAAACAAAGCTTAAGGGAAAGGGTGTAGTCGATATTGGTGATTTCAAGGGGTGTTTTCAGGTGTGGGGGAGTGAGTGAGGGTTAGGGAAGGAGTGGCGATAGTGTTGAACCAAAGATAGTTGGAATGTATGAGAAAGTGTGAAAAGAATATCGCCAAGAATGAATGATATGGGTGAAATTGAGGTTTAACAAAGAAGGAAGTGGGTGTTTGTATGTGCTTATACGCCGGTGAATGGAGTGAGAGAGGAAGACAGAAAAGTGTTTTGGGAGAACTTACTGCTTATGTGGTTTTGAGGCGAGTGTAAATATGTGCTTATTACTGGGTTAAAATGCAAGAATTGGTGTGGACAGGGAAGGAGAGGTGGGTCCGTTTTGGGTGGGGGTCTGAAATATAAATGGGGGAGAATTTAATAGAAGTATGCTTGAGAATAAATTGGTAATAGGGAATACATGGTATGATGGAAAGCTGAAGCACAAGTTGACATGGGTTGGTGGGGTAAATGAAAGGATTTAAGACTATATATGTATTAGGAAAAAGATAAGAGACAGATTACTAGATGTGATGTTTTAGCTAAATTAGTGTAAGTGGCTGGAGGAGTCTGGGTGTGGGAAAGGAGAGAAATTGGAAGAGGAAGGAAAGGGAGAATTTAAAAGAGTTAAATTTAGGATTAGAAGAGGAGAGAGTGAGTGTGTTTGGGAGAGTGTAGGATGAAAGGGAGAGGTTAATTGGTAGAAAGTGCAGGGAATGTGTGTGGGGTAAGAAAGATGGGAGGAAAGAGAATGATGGTGCGAGAAGGTGAATATATCAGTAAAGGATAAAAAGGAGGCTTTTGAAAAGTAGGTGGGCACAAAAAAAAAGGGTAGAAGAATGGGAAGCTTATAAGGAAAAAAAAGGAGATAGGCAAAAGGGAGGTAGAGGACGAAAGAAAGATCAGATAAAAAAATGGGTAACAAGAAAGTGGAGGGATTTAGAGAAAGAAGTTTGGAAGGAGGTGAATAAGTAAGAATAATAGTAAAGGGGAGAGGGGGTAAAAGGATAATGGATAAATAAGACAGGTAGAAAGGAATTTAGGGCAAGATGAGGAGTACTATAGTAGGCTGCTGAATGTGAGGAGACTGAGTTGGTGAGGGGGGGGAGGATATAAGAGAAATAGAGGGGAGATTTCGGTAAAGAAATAAGTAAAGCATGAGAAGATTGGGCAAATCGCAGTTTGGATGGAATTGTGGATAGATGTCAAGAAAGGGAGAGGGGAAGAGTGGTAAAATGGTGCAAGATTGTCTTGTTGGGAATGGGGAAGATGCCTTAAGATTGGCAAATACTGTAGTCCCTTTGTATAGAGAAGAATGATAAATTTGAGTGTGGCGTTAAGGAATATAATTGGGTTGATAGGAGAGGAATAGGGGGTTTTTAGAGGGAAGGGGAAAGACAGGTTTCACTTAAAGGATGAGGAGAAGTAAATAGTTAAAGGGAAGGCTTACGATAAGGTAGACAGGTAAACTGTGGGAGTTTTGAGAGAGTATGAAATTGAGGAGAAGGTACTGGAGAGTACTAGAACATTTTATAGGAATAGTAGAGCGTGTGTGAAGGTAAATAGAAAATGGAGACCGAGTTCTTTGATGTGAGTAATGGATTGAGGCAGGGTTGTGTAATGTTTCAGGGGTTGTTTAATTTTTTGACAAAGTGGTGAGAATGATGGAAAGGGTGGGTATAAGGGTGAGAATGAAGAAGCAACAGGGTGTGTGGGATGCGAATGTGTTGTTGTATGAGGAGGGTGTTCTTTTGGCGGGAACACAAGGGAGTTTGAAGGTATTGGTAGAAAAGTTATTAAAAGGGTGTGACGAGTTTGGTCTTAAGAGTAAAGTGTAAGGGATGAAAAATGGGGAGGGAGGGGAGAGGGGTGTGTGGATGGGGGAGATGAAATGCAAATTAAAGGGAGGGATTGGAGTGGGTTAATTCATTTAAATATTTAGGGGTGAATTTTTGGGAGGGGGAGAAGGTGTTGGTAGATTTGAGGGATATTTGGATCAGAGGAAGGTTGCCAAGAGAGGTGAAGGTGAAAAAGTTTGAGAGATGCTGTGTACCGGTGGCTATGTATGGGAGCGAAGTATAGAGGTTGAATGCAAAGAAGAGAA
>SEYY01011191.1:0-12500 GCA_009176605.1 Armadillidium nasatum | reverse complement strand
GTAGAGACAATAAACCAAAAATATTTTTTGTTACAAGTATAGTAGGGTAAGATAATTTATTAGTCTACTGTGCTTGTCAAGTAACAGCTTATATATATATATATATATATATATATAATATATATATATATATATATATATATATATATATATATATATATATATATATATATATATTATATATATATATATTATTCTAGGATGGCATAATTAATAGCCTTTTAGTGTTTAAAAAAGACCTGTTAGCTTTTAATTACTTGGAGTAATTCACATTCTTAGAAATAGAATATTGATGATGGTAAGTGATTTTTATTTTTTTTTATTTTTTAAACTACTATTTATTAAGATTAAATTTTTTGTTAGAAAAAATGGTAATTATGCAGCAAATATTGCCCCTATAGTATTTATAGATTGAAGAGATTATTATATTAAGATATTAAAAATAGAGGTATAAATGTATGAACTAGGTGGTGGTCATCAGTAAAGATGCCTGGATTTCACAGTTAATATATAGGGTAATACTTTAGTGATACAAGCCCAAATTTTTTTCTTCCCACCTTAACTATAAAAATGAAATGATCTTTTTTTTTTTTTTTTTTTTTTTTTTTTTTGACAATTTCGTAAAAAAAAAAAAAAAAAAAATTTTTTTTTGTTTGTTTTTAAATTAATAAAAATTATTATTTTTTCAATTTGATGTCTGAAGATTGTGTGCCAAAAGTGCATACACTGCGCAAATACAAGAGAAACTGTCCTTTGACTATTTTGACCAGGCTGCTATTATGACTAAATTTTAAAAGATCTTGAAGCTAAAAATGGAAATATATATATATATATATATATATATATATATATATATATATATATATATATATATATATATATATATAATATATATATATATATATATATAAAGAAGCAATATAAGTAAAAATTTTATCACCACCACTCATGGGTCAGGGGGTATGGGGGGCACTGTTATGACCCGTGAGTGATGGTGGTAATTCTTCAGAGTCTAGGATCAAATTTTTTTCCTACTCAGCCTAACTAAAAAAACGAAATGATCTTAATTTATTTATTTTTTTTTTTATTTTTATTTTTTTATTTTTTGCTTCTAGAACGTGGTAGTTCAAAGTTTTTATCTTGTGTGAGAGTGGTGGTGATAAAATTTTTGCTTATATTGCTCTCTCTTGTATATATATATATATATATATATATATATATATATATATATATATATATATATATATATATATATATATATATATATATATATATATATATATTAAATATTTAGCTTCAAGATCTTTTAAAATCTAGTCCTAATAGCAACCTAGCCAAAATAGTCAAAGGACAGTTTTACACTTTCGAGAGAAAATCTTCTGACATCATATTGAAAAAATAATTCTTATTAGCTTAAATTTTTTTTTTACAAAATAATTTGTCATTCATCAATTAACTATAAAAAGAAAATCATATTTCCTTTTTGTAGTTAAGCTGAGAAGAAAAAAAATTTGGACCTGCATCACTAAAGTATTACCATAAATAGAAAAAGATATTTATTAAAATATATTAATAAAAATGGAAAATATTGCCAAACTTTATATTTTTATTAGGATTTCCTTAGTTGTGTTTTGTTAATTTTGTGTTCATAGTTTCTGTAGATAAAAAAAAAATATTTCTGCATTGCCATGAACTATGTAATTGCTATATATATATATATATATATATATATATATATATATATATATATATATATATATATATATATATATATATATATATATATATATATATATATATATATATATATATTGACAAAATTAAAATATAACAATTTGGATTAAAAATATGGAAAAAATTTTAAATCTGCTTGAAGTTAGGAGTGGGCTAAACCAAATTTCAAATATAATTGTTTCCTTTTCTTTTTTTTTTTTTCATTAAAAATTGATTAGGCCTATATATATATATATATATATATATATATATATATATATATATATATATATATATATATATATATATATATATATATTACAATATATATATATATTACAACCAAATTTATAAATTTATACATCAAATTGTAATACCTAAACTGTGTTAAAATTTTGTGAGATAAATTTTCCAATAATATTGTAGAAGTTTTCTTTAACATACATTTTGAATTTAGTTTTATTTGAAACAAACACATTGGGGTAGCACCTCCTTCATAAATACCATTATTATTATTTTTATTATTAGTATTATTATAGTAGACCTTCAAAATTTCAAAATATTTTTATTAAGCATGAAATAGGAATGAAAATGTGTTTTCTTTATTAATAGGCCTATAAAGTATATGATAGAATTTGAATTGAAGAGAAAATTGACTTAGAAATATGAGTAATTATATATATATATATATATATATATATATATATATATATATATATATATATATATATATATATATATATATATATATATATATAATATATATATATATATATATATATATATATATATAGGGACCGACCGGGGCCGGGGTTTCCTAAAATTTGTAAAGAGGTCAAAAGCACTGAAATTTTAGGTTAAGAAAATTAGATATAAGGTTTATTTAATTGTAAGGAAGGAGTAGAATAGGCAACATTCACTTAAATTAATGATTATATGCATTTTCTCTAAAAAAAATCCGATAATAACAGTTTTGTATATTTAAAGTTTAAAAAAAGTACAAAAATTAAAAAAAAAATTATTCTAATTCATAATAGTGATTTAACACGTTTACCTAGGTAAGACCCAAAGGTAAAGTTTGAAAAAATGTAAGATATAAAATTATCAATTTAACCTGTATTTATACATATGATTGTTATTTTATTGGTATGTTTCAAACTTGTATCATTTAGCTGCATTATTTAAAAACTATTATTTTGTTTATACTTTCAGTCAATATGGCTAAAAGATCAGCTTCTGCAGTATTTGAATACTTTACAATGTTTCAGGATAGGCTCGAAATAGCCAAATGTAACATCTGCAGTCAGAAAATTAGAAGAGAACCTCCGTGTGCTACAAGTAAAAAAAATTTCAACCAAATCTTTTTGGAGTATCTAAAATCAAAACACAAAGATGAACATTCACTAGCAGAAAAGGAGCTGTCAAAAGAAACAGAAAAGAAAAAAATCTTAACTTTCTTATATTTTGTTTGAAATTTTTCTTTATTATTTGACTGATTGAGCTGAAATTTTCAAAGTATGTGAATTTTTTCACGAAGTTCTGAGTTGATTTCGAGCATTTTTTTGAGTCTATAACGGTTTGAAACTTATTTGGACCCAAAGTTGAAAAAAATGAATAACTGGGTCAAACCACTGGTCCACATGAGCTGAAAATTTAACTGAATACCTTTGCCCCAATTTCTTGCATTGGTGGGAATAGATTTTTGATATCACGTCTAGAAAAAAGTTACAAGCACACAAAATTTTTTTTGCAAAAATCATACCCTTCTGGAGGAAAAAATTATTAAAAAAAAAAAACGCTACGTACTATTTTTTTTTATTTGTGAATATTGTTTAGAAGAAGAACAGGGCAACAATTTTTATTTAGTGCATTTGTAAATGCCCATTGTTTGAAGCGAGATATAGCCTCTCAAACTTTGGGAATTTTTGAAATTTGGCCAAAAATGCACCTTTTTGAAGGCTATATCTCAAAACCAAAGAATCTCATCAAATAAAGTACATAGAGGAATTTGTAGCCCCACCCCTCCTCTATGCACACCAAAAATAGGAAATGTTATAGTTGTATTTTTTTAAAAAAGATTTTGTCTGAAAAGGTGGATTTTTTTAGTTAAAAAAATTTTTTTTTTCTATAGTTGGTCAGTTTTTGGCTTATAACATTTTATCTATAACTTTGGGGACAAAAGTCTATTAGACTTTTGTAGCCCATATAATTTTGAATAAATAATCCAACTTTCAGCTCATTCCAAAAAGTGGTTTGTCATCGCCATTCTATTGAAAAAGGGTAAAATTTCCACCAAAAAAAAAAAAAAAAATACTTTTAACCATGATAGACTCGGAAAAACGCTAGAAATGGACGTTTCTTACCGGAAAAAAATCTATATACACTGAAAGTTTCAGCAGAATCGGCTGAAAATAAAAAAAAAAAAAATTTTTTTTGTATAATTTGCCATTTTAACCCTGGCCGGCAACCCCGGTTTTCCCTGATTTTTAGCCGGGGCCGGGGTCAGTAAAAATAGCCGGGTTTGGCCGGGGCCGGGGCCCCGGTCGGTTCATATATATATATATATATATATATATATATATATATATATATATATATATATATATATATATATATATATATATATATATATATATATATATATATATATAATTTTCAAATTTTTACTTTCTTATTTAGTATTTAAGCATTATTTCTTTGGAGTGAGATTAAAGTAGAGTGAAAGTTTTTTTTTTTTTTTTTTTTTAAGTTTGCAGTGAACTTCATCAGTGAAATATAATTTGAATTCCACAAACCTTATTGAGTGTAAAATTACAAAATATTGTGAGAAATTTTTAATTGAGACTTTTATGAATTTAAGTAGCCTATGTTTTAAATTTTTAATTTGTTGTGTGAATTCAGAAATTTGCTTGATATGAAATAGAGAAGGAAAAAAACTTTTCCATTTTATTTTTATTATAGAATTTGTTTTCATGAAATGATAAATGTAAGTAGACAGGAGAGCTATAAAGCATAAATTTATGTAAAATTGTTTTGTGTATTAGAAATAAAATATGTTAGGCATGGATTTATAAAAATATTCCAAACATTTATAATGCTTATGTAACAAAATATAACTCTCCCAGTGGTAGTAACCTAAGCTAAGTTCCTAATGTATCAGTAGCTGCAAATTTAATAATAACTATCAAAACTAAGCCAAACCAATGCTCTTTACTTGAGCTACTATTGACAAATTACTCGTACTTTGTAGCTCCAATTTAAATTTCATTAGGTTGAGAAAGCTGTGAAAATTAGAAAATTAGAAAAACAAAAGAGAATATTTAATAATGATGTTTTATTATTGCACGTAGGCCTTAATGAGTATAAGACTTTGAAATGAGCAAGTTAAGATTATTAGCTATAACAAAAACTTAAGATTATTTTTTAATATTTCTTTTTGTTTTCATTTTACTAAATATTCTTAAGAAGAATTAGATGATTCAAATTTTTTTTTTTTTTTTTTTTTTTTTTTTAAATGGAGAGATTGTCAGGTCTTAGCTGCTTTTTTTCTAACCCCTAAGGCAACTTGTAGGGGGTAAATATTGCACTATTTTGTATAAATGCGATATTTTCTGGGAAATACGAACAGATAATTTTTCAGAATAAACTTGAAAATTATTTTTTTAAACTTCCAATTATTTGAATATCTTTTTTTTTCTTACCATACAGCATTTGCAAATCTACATGTGATACATGCAGACTGAATTACAGAAATTTGGTAATGTAAGCCCAACTATCGTAATGACTAAATCCATTGTGTATGTGCTTTCAATTACTTTCTAGAAGACACCTGTGAAGGATTTCAAAACTATAAGGTCAGTGTGGTAACCTGAACCTAATGATAATTTTTAACATTTCTTTTAATTTTGTAAGTGATAAATGCTTTCCACTTTCAAAAAGTACATATCATTGCATGTAGTTTTATCTTAAAATGAAAATTAGTTTTCTCAAACGTTTTGTATAGAAAATTATATTGCACTAATTTAAGTGATAAACTTAAATTAAACTTTTTTCATGTCATAATTAATAATAACTATAAAAAGTAATTCATAACAATTTAAAAATTAAACAAATGAAAAGGTTATTTAAATATATCTAACAATAGTCAAGTGAAGGTATGCTGCACATAATGCTTTTATATAATATATATATATATATATATATATATATATATATATATATTATATATATATATATATATATATATATATATATATATATATATATATATATATATATATATATATATATATATATATATATATATATATATATATATATATATATATATATATAATTCTGCAAAAGTCAATTTTGATGGATATTCAGTAAATCTTCCTGATGCTATTACTTCCAACTTCTTTTTCTCCAGTACCATTTTCTGTGTACACTGAGCTTGCAAATTCTACTAAGATGTGTTTCGGACATGGTTGATCTCAACCAGGTTTAAATCTTTGCAGCATTCTAAATGATTCTTTATGTGTGCTCATTGTGCATGGTTGAGTCAGGGAAATGAGCAGAGCATGTTTCCCAGCTGGGAAGAAAGTTATCAGTCTTTCACCTTCTTTGATAGTTAAAAAAAAATTTTAATTGTTTTTATCTGTGCAGAGTCTATCATAGCTTAGCTTCATTCTTAAAATTACTTTAATTATATCAAAAACTGTATTTTTTCTCAAGTCTTCCAACGTTTTTTCCAACATTGAGGGTGTAATGACAGAAGGGAAATGGATGGTTAACTTCATCACATAATCGTTGATCCCTCTTTGAAGAAGTATCTTTCTAAGGTTTATATAAGAGATTAAAACGATGTCTTACAAACCTGTGAGTCAGTCACTTTACCGTTATGCCACGGTAGTTGAAGATACCATTCAGAGTGAGTTGTTTTAAATTTTAATATCCAGAATTGATGTTTCTTCTTACGATTCTGAAACACGGACAGATACCTCTTAATTCAGTAAACTTTTTAACTCTATGCTCATAATTCAGGAATTATATAGCTTCTGTTTTATTCTCTTAGATATAAGACATAATTTATTATTATATTATATAAACATTTATATAAAGAATATGTACTGTAAGTAGAGAAGATAAAAAAAAAAAAGTGGTTAAAATAATAATAATAAAAAAAAAATAAGCTATGCTCAGAAAGCAAGTCTCTTGCCTTTATAATATTTGATTCTATTGGAGCTTATGAGTTAAAGTTTTAAAAGGTATTAATTATTTAGATCTCTGCCCCTGAATGATGGCTAACTGCAAAAAAAAAAAATGATGAGATACTATGTCAGGGGAGGTTGAGATAGAGCCCTGGAACCTCCAGGTTTTGGGTGGAGCTAGAGTAAAAAAAAAAAAAAAAAAATTTTTTTACTATATACTTTACATACCGTATTTGTAATTGAATGTAAAAATGAAGGGAATCCAAAGCCTAAGCCAAAGAAGGGTTATTTTAAAGTGACTGAGCCTGAGTTAAGAGTCTGAAAAATTGAACGATTCTACAATAATTTCATTCTTGTAGAAACAATTTTTATACATTAGGTAATGATTTGTGTTTTGTTATTAATAATCTTTTGAACAAAAAATTATTTTAATTTAACCAAACGATAAGAATACCTAAATATCTAAGAATAAA
Organism: Armadillidium nasatum; assembly: GCA_009176605.1. NCBI lineage: Eukaryota > Metazoa > Arthropoda > Malacostraca > Isopoda > Armadillidiidae > Armadillidium > Armadillidium nasatum. Next base: position 5,122 of record SEYY01011191.1, on the reverse strand, counting down.
CTAAAGGCTTTTGTTATCTTACTCGAAGATATTCGCGTAAGAACATAAGTCATACAAAAAGTTCCAAGTTCTTGATGTTAAAGTTGGGATGAATTTTATTTTACTTTTTTTTTTTTTTTTTTTAATGGTAAAAATATATATATATATATATATATATATATATATATATATATATATATATATATATATATATATATATATATATATATATATATATATATATATATATATATTAATCAAAGTGAAAAGTATACAAAGTAAATTGTTACACTTTATTTATCATGAAAAACTTACTAAAAATAACATAATTTACTTCAAAATCTAAGATAATATCGTGGTTAATAAAAAAAATCAAAATTAAGAACATGATAAACAGTACTTATTATTTTTTTTTTTTTTTTAATTAAATACTGAAATTTATTAAAAGAAGTTGTAGTCAAATAATTAAGTATTTAAATGGTATATAAAAAATAAAATTGAATTACTGAATAAATTACTAATTAAAGTCTGTTTTGTATATAATAATAATAATACAAACCTTACCATTTAATTTCCAAATTTCTGGTTACTTTTGGACACTTTTTAGTTTCTTTAAAATTATACTTGAAAACAAGTCTACAACAAAGGCAGTAAAAATATTTATAATTATTTATATTATATGAATTGCATACCTAAACTAAATCACACTCTTTCTTAATTGAAAAAAAACTTCCTCTGAAGATGTTTCTGGTACAGAAATGAAAGAACGTTTGGGAATTCATTCTAAATATTCCTTTATACTTCTGTTGTAGAATGTTTTTCCACAAAAATTCTAATAAAACTAATTAATGTCCAAAAGTACCTTTTCAGAACTTTGGAAATTAAATGTAAGACTTTTATTAAATCAAAGGCTGATATTGAATTCCTAAATAATAATAATAATAATAATTACTGAGTGCCCTTTTCTTACTCCTCTGACTGTTCCAGTTCTTCTTTGTTCCTTTCCTTCCTTAATTGTATGTTCTTCAAATACTTTTTCATATGTTTAATCTGTTAATTAAAAAAAAAAAAAAAATCAATTATGATAAAGTATAGAAAAAATTAGCATGGTTCATGAATATTTTTATTATTTTTTTTTTTTTTTTGTAAAAGCAACAAAATAGAATTATAGTAGAAAAATTTAATCTCTGTATGATACATTTTTGTTAAGTTAAATGGGTATACTTAAAATGCTTAGCTTTAAAAGAAAATGAAACAAAGACTGATTAAAGTACAAACCTTTACAGAATCGATAATTTCTTTGTCATCTACATAGTTATATGACATATCTTGGTGTTTTTTTTTTTTAAAGGAAAATATTTTCCATTTTAAGACAAAAATTTAATGCTGTAATATATATATATATATATATATATATATATATATATATATATATATATATATATATATAATATATATATATATATATATATATATATATATATATATATATATATATATATATACTGGAGGTCAGAATTCTGCCTGCAATTGGTCTTGTTTATCTATTATCCCAACTTTCAAATTACATGTAAACAAACCTTTTTATTATAAATTCTATTAAACATACCCACTCAATTAGTTTACAAGCATAATCCATTAATTATCTTAAATTTAAGAAACTTATATAGTAGCATCTACATCTCAAATGGAAATAAACTTTTACCTGAAAATGCTTAAATGTTTCAATTTTTGCATCTTAAACTTTAAAAATTACCATAACACTATTAATTTGTTCATTCTCTAAAATTTTAAAATTAAGTAAATTTTGGTGCGGCTAGCTAACAATAAGTTATAAAGATTATAAGAATTTTTCTATAAGGCTTGTATTTAACAATTGGTAACTTTATTTCATGGTAGGAAATGAATATTTTAAAACTATAACATCTATACAGGAATTAAATGAAAATCAAAAGATCCTAATAAAACCAGTAGACTTGAATGGGCTTTGCCCGTGAGTGGTGGTGATGTGTAAAAAAAAAAAAAAAAAAAAAAAAAAAAAAAAAAAAAAAAAAAAAAAAAAAAAAGTGAAAAAATACAAATACCCCACAAAAAATATAAATGTATAGCATATGAATGTATATTTACAGGGGGTTCCCACCCCATGTACCCCTCAACCTGTGCTGAAATTTAATCTATCAATGCTCACAGGCAGGGTGTATTTTTATTTGATCTACCAGGCTTCATTAGGACCTGTTTAATTGAGTCTCATTAAATTGGTGTTTGCGAATGTTATAATTTAAAAGATATTTATTTCCTACCATGAACTACACAATTACCTAACAGTAATAGTTTGACCTATGGTTCCAGTTTTCAATTTGAATAGGCATTTGGATAAAAAGCATTAAACATGCATAAAGAAATATTCCAAAAAATTTTTTAATAATGATGCCCCATATAATATACAAAGTAAAAAATCTGAAAGGTTGTTTATTAGTATTTAATATTGAAAGCTCAGATAATACTCTATTATATATATATATATATATATATATATATATATATATATATATATATATATATATATATATATATATATATATATATATATATATATATATATATATATATATATAATATATATATATATATATATATATATATATATATATATATATATATATATATATATATATATATTATATATATATATAATATATATATATATATATATATATATATATATATATATATATATATATATATATATTATATATATATATATATATATATATATATATATATATATATATATATATATATATATATATATATATATATATATATATATATATATATATATATATAATATATATATATATATATATATATATATATATATATATATATATATATATATATATATATATATATATATATATATATATATATATATATATATATATATATATATATATATATATATATATATATATATATATATATATATATATATATATATATATATATATATATATATATATATATATATATATATATATATATATATATATATATATATATATATATATATATATATATATATATATATATATATATATATATATATATATATATATATATATATATATATATATATATATATATATATATATATATATTATATATAATATATATATATATATATATATATATATATATATATATATATATATATATATATATATAATATATATATATAATAATTAATATATATATATATATATATATATATATATATATATATATATATATATATATATATATATATATATATATTATATATATATATATATATATATATATATATACTCATGATCGGGTGCATGGGATCCTGAAATCTATGAACGTCAGGAAGGCCAGTGGCCCGGATGGCATTCCCCCTCGTGTTCTGAGGGAGTGTGCTTCCGAGTTGGCCCCTGTCCTCGTTCAGCTCTACTCTTATGCCTTAATACTAATACTTTCCTCTATGTTGGAAGCGTGCGTTGGTTCAGCCGATCCCGAAAAAAGGTAGCCGTTCTGACCCTTCTAACTATCGACCTATAGCTCTCACTTGTGTTCATCTAAAATTTTTGAAACTCTCCTCAACTCTCATTTCTGGATCATTTGGAGTCTCATTCTCTTCTCTCTGATCACCAGTATGGCTTTCGTCGCTCGAGGTCAACTGGTGACATACTTTCCTATCTTACTGATCTATGGTCTTCTGCCCTTAGGGATCGGGGAGTCTTGTGTGGTGGCGCTTGACATATCCAAGGCTTTCGACCGGGTATGGCATGCGTCACTACTCTCTAAGCTCCCTTCCTTTGGGTTTCCTCCTTCTCTTTGCTTACTCTTGTCTAGTTTTCTCTCAGATCGTTCCATTTCGGCAGTTGTAGATGGAGCGACCTCTTCCTCCTTTTCTGTCAACTGTGGTGTTCCTCAGGGTTCTGTTTATCTCCAACCTTATTCTTACTTTCATTAACGATCTTCTAACTGCACTTTAACTCTGTTCACTCTTATGCTGATGATTCAACTCTACATTCTTCTACTCATTTCAAATCTGCTCCCTCTTTTGCTTCTAGACTTGCTTCTCGTCTTCAACTTTCCGATTCTATTCTTGCCTATCTGGATGGAATTTCCCGGTGGGGTCATAGCAACCTTGTGAAATTCAACTCTTTAAAAACTCAACTTCTTTACATCTCCCTCAAAACACTCCCAACTTTCCTATTTCTTCGATGCTCTCCCGTCTCACCTGTAAAAACATTAACATTCTTGGTCTAACATAAACAACAAACTGTCTTGGAAACCACATATCACAATGGTTGCTAAAGCTGCCTCTAAGAAGCTGGGAGTTCTGTTCAGGTTGCGAGAGTTTTTTTCTTCTGAGCAGTTACTCCAGATATATAAGGGTCTTATTCGCCCTTGTATGGAGTACTGTTCTCACATTTGGGGGGTTCTGGCTCCTCCTCTCTTCTGGATAGGGTTGAGTCAAAAGCTATGAGATTAATTTCAAACTCTCTTGACCCTCTGTCTCTGCGACGTGACGTTGGCGCGCTATCTCTTTTCTAAGGTATTACAATGGCAGGTGCTCGAGGGAATTGGCCTCCATCCGTTGCGTCGTCCTCGTTGCACGAGGGGTGCCCTGCTTTCGCACCAATTTTGTGTGGACGTAGGGAATCCCAGGCTAGCCCGTTGTGGTACCTCCTTCTTTCCAGCCACCTCTATTCTGTGGAATTCTCTACCATCTTCTATTTTTCCAACTGTATTTAATCTTCCACTCTTCAAGTCTTCCGTCTGCGCCCACCTGAGGGCTGTGCGTTAGGTGTGTGTGTTTGTGTGAGTTTGTCCTTGTGTGTGAGCCCCCTCCTTGAAAAGGGCTCTGCCCGTGAGTGGTGGCGTTTTGTAAAAAAAAAAAAAAAAAAAAAAAACAATATATATATATATATATATATATATATATATATATTTTTTAAAGAAACCCTGAAGACAAATAAGAGACAGTAATGTGACTGTCTGTCCTAATCTTAAAGTAAAATAAACCAAATATTAAGATTTATTAGCCTAAAGAAAAAGTAATTATAAACAATAAGAATTTAAAGAGACTCACCGAGTATTAAAATAAAAT
>SEYY01011190.1:0-12201 GCA_009176605.1 Armadillidium nasatum | reverse complement strand
CTTATTAAACATTTGTGCCATCATGGATATCGCCTGGGAAACCATAGCGTTGTGAGCTTGCTGAGCAGCTAAACTCTCTTGTACGAATTCCCGGAATTGCTTATCCGTCATGGTACTGGTTGAGATATGGGGTGCACTTGTGGGGTTCATTATCGGCTGTCTTGGAGGTATAAGATTAAGTAGCGACGGTGGTTGAATTCCTTCGTCAACCTCACAAACTACTGCTACCAACGGCTTCCTTTCTTTTGGACGAACCGACCGTTCCGGTGATGGTGGTGGTTCAGCAGTCGTTACTGGATCAAAACGAGCCGATAATAATTCCAGTATCGTTTGATTCTGCTTGATTAATCGTTGATCTACTTCTTGAGTATACCTCATGACTTCCACAAGCAGGTCTTTCACATTTTGATCCCCGGATTGAGTTTCGGGTAAGTTTTCACCCCTTTGCTCTTCAGAATGTTCTGGCGTGGAAGCAGCATTAGTGTTGAATGGTAACTGGGTATCCAATTCAATTAGCTTGTCCACGTTTAATTTGTTGTCATCCATCATTGTGTTTTCTGCCATCTCTGTTATAAGGGTTTTTAACGCTCTTTTCGTAATCCTGGCAGGGTCGCCAATTATTTTTCTCTGTAAGGAATATCGCGCAACTTTGAATATTCCAAACAGAAGAAAAATAAATTACAATATAGTTAAAGTAAATTAAAAATGAAAATTAATACTTTTCACCCACCGTTGGTTATATCCACTGATGAGGGTTAGCTTCTGATTGATGATTCGATTCGATCAATTCGTCCGGTCCGCCTTTGAGTGATGGACGATGTCGGGACTCGAACTGTTGTTGGGTAATGTTGCTATCCTCGTTCGCGAAAAGATGATTTCCAGTGTTCTGCGAGTGCTATTTTGGATTACGAAAAGAGCAAATGCAACGGGCACACAACAAGAACTTTTTCAGTAGTTCAAGGTTAAAGAAAACACGAAGAATTGAGAAAGGTGTTTTATTTATAACCATATAGATGATGATGATGACGAAAATAAACTCTTATCAACAAAAGGTCGAACTTAGAGAAAGGTTTAGGAAAGAGCTGAACAGATTAGAGCTCTGGTTCAGAACTTACAGGAAAGTTATTGACGAGTTAATTGTCAATAATGTCAATTTTTATAATTGAGGAACTTGGTGGAACATAAGTACGTAAGTACTTGAGAATCTTTAAGAAGATGTTGATGATGGTTGAAGTAGTTCCGGCCTCAGAACTGTAATAAATGAAGAAGATATATAGATGTTGTAAATATATTCATGTAGGAAAAATAATAATAAAGAAAAACTCACACGAAACAAGTAGTTGATGTTGTTTCGCTTGGTGATATATTGTCAATGTCGAGAATGTTTTCCTTCTCTTTACAATGGTATATTATCAAATAAAGAGTTTATGATGATAAAATATGTCTCAAAGTTTATGATGTTAATTTATGTGATTTATTTGTTATTTTATTATTATACAGTTATCTGTAAAAAAAAAGAAAAAATTTAGATTTATAAGACAAAAGAGAGTAAAAACAGTCACTCAGCGTTTTTATTGTAGGGATGTTTCTCTCATCTCCTTCTTGAATTACAATTTGTTTTTCAATTTTTAGAATATAATTTTTGATCTTCATCGGGAATCCCACATGACATCTACCTGTTAAAAATATTAGCATTAGAATTATGCTCACATATATATATATATATATATATATATATATATATATATATATATATATATATATATATATATATATATATATATATATATATATATATATATATATATATATATATATATAAATATATATATCCTTTTTTTTTTTTGCATGATTTGCCCTATATATATATATATATATATATATATATATATATATATATATATATATATATATATATATATATATATATATATATATATATATATATATATATATATATATCATCATCATCATTATCATCATCATTGTCCAAACCTGTAGGCTGGCGCCTGTCGGCTGCTACTCCTTCAAAATCTCCACACATTTCTGCCCTCGAACATTCGGTTGTCTTCTACCTATCCAGTGTCTTGTTCCTTCATTGTATGGCTTCTTCTACCGCCTCCATCCATCTCTTCCTTGGTCTTCCCTCCGGTCTCCTTCCTTCTGGCCTCCATTCCAGCATCTCTCAGTCTCTCTCCCTCCCCCATTCTCTTCACGTGACCAAACCATCTCAGCTGGTTTCTTTCTACACATTCCAAAATTGATTCCATCCCAAGTTCCTCTCTCACCAGTTCACTCCTCATCCTATCTCTCAGTGATACTCCCCTGATGACTCTGAGTACTCTCATTTCCACGGCTTCGTTTCTGCTCTTATGCACTTTATTCATTGCTCAACATTCTAAACCGAACAACAATATTGGTCTCTGTATTGTCTTAAATATTAGTACCTTCACTTTGGTTGGTATTCCTCTCTCCTTTAGTAGCCGATACAGCATTCCCACATTCTTTGAGAATCTTCCTATTCTCTACCTCAGTTCATCCTTCAGTCTTCCCTCTTCGCAGAGCACACCCAAATATTTAAATTTTCTCACCTGCTTAAGTCTAGTCCCCTCTATGTTCACAACTATCTCTTCTCTCTCCCTAGCTATTACCATTACTTCTGTTTTCTCTCTATTTATTTTCATGCCCATAATGTTCAACACATCATTCCAACTATTCACAGCTTCCTGAAGATCCTCAGTTCCTGATGTTATCACTGCCGCATCATCCGCGTATACCAGTGTGTGTTCTCTATTCTCTCTTATTCATATTCTTTTTAGGCAGCTGTCCAGGTACAGTGCATAAAGCAATGGTGACAATACACTTCCCAACCTCACCCCGGTTTTCACTCCAAACCATTTCTTGCCTCCTCCTCCTCCTCTGACCATATTTATAGGTTTTTCGTACATGCTCTTAATAGCTGTTGATAATTTATCAGGAATGTTGTATGCAGGGTCTTCTAATACTCTCCACAGTCTATCACTTTTTATCCTATTGAAAGCTTTTTCTAAGTCAATGAATGTTACAAACGCTTTCTTGTTCCATTCTATGTTTTTCTCTGTCAGCATCTTCATATAGAAAATCAAGTCTGTCATGCTTTTACCTGGTTGAAAACCGTGTTGCCATTTTCCAATTTTATCTTCAACCTTCGTCCTCAATCTTCTCTCCAAGATCCTTTCGTATATCTTACTTGCTCATATTAACAATACTATACCTCTATAATTTCCACATTCTCTTCTATCTCTCATTTTATGTATTGGGCAGATTACTGCTTTCCTCCATTCTGTTGGTATTTTTCCTTCTTCCCATACCTTGTTGAATATCAATGTTAACCACTTAGTCATTCCTTCCCCTGTCTTGAATAACTTGTTACTGAGTCCATAGTATCCTGCACTTTTCCCCATTTCTTAACATTTTAATTGCCTCTCTCGCCTCTTCTGACTGAATCAATCTGGTTTCCTCTAGTTTTCCTCTAGGGGGTGCCTCCACTATTTCCACCTCCTCCTCCTCTTCCCTGTACATTCAGCAACTCCTCAAAATACTCTCCATCTTTCCGCTACCTCTGTCTCCTCCAGAAGCGGTTCTCCCTCTTTATTCAAAACCACATGCGTTTCTGGTTCTTTACTTGCTTTCATGTTCTTGGCCATTTCATATACAAGTTTTCTTGTGCCCTTCATATCCTCCTTCAATTCTCTTCCTATTCTGATCCATGTGAAATCTTTATTTCTTCTTTTTTCATGTTCTGCATGATTTCTCGCTCTCACAAATTCTCTTCTATTTTCCTCTGTTCTTGTTTGCATCCATTTCCTATATTCCTTGTTCTTGAGTTTCACGGCATTCCTAACCTCCTCATTCCACCATACCATCCTCTTCTTTCTTCCTCCTCTGATTTTCTTCTGTCCCATTATTTCACTTGCAACTCGATCTACTTCTTCCCTAAAGGTTTTCCAGCTCACTTCCACAGTTTCCTGTTCTATTGACCTTTCATATTCCTGAGTAATTCTTTCATTAAATTCTTCTCTAACTCGCTCCTCTCTGTTTCTCCAAACAGTATCTTTCCTTACTTTCCTTCTTGGTTTATTTCCTGACTTCCACCTCAATTTCCACAGTACCATTCTATGGTCCGAATCTTGGGATATTGTAGGCACACTTTTCACATCCTCAACGATTCTCTTGTCATTTGTCAGCATCAAATCAATCATTGACTTCTCCGTGTATCTCTGCTCCTCTGTACTCCACCCATACAATGTCCATTTCTTGCTCTCTTCATGTTTGAAGAAAGTTTTCATTTTTGCCATATTGTTTCTAATGGCAAAATCAATCATCCAAATCGGAAATTGAAGAAATGTCCATTAGTTGATAATTGTCAGCTAGGAATTGTAATAAAGTCTTTGGAGATTGTATGAGATCAGTAACAACACAAGCATTAGTAGGCTCACAAGATGAATCTTGATTGTCTTGTACTTCTCTTTTCTGATATGCAGTTTCTATTATTGGTGATACATTTACTAAAGCCAAATCATCCAATTCCATTTCCAATGCTTCAGCTTCTGAAATATCTCCAAAAACCTGATCTATTAGGGAATCCTTAGAATTGTGGATTGATGTCCACTTAAGTGTAGGTTCTTTGAATCCGCTTAACTCCAAAGAATTGTCTTGAGTTACCTCAAATCCACTAAAGGAAAACTTTGTTGATTCCGGAGTTTTACTGTCAGAAACTGGATAGTCAATGGGAATACTTTGATTAGTTGATTCAGGGGAATAAATGATAGTACAAAGAGAATCCTTTGTTTTAGAAAATATGTGAATGAGAAAAAGAAGGTGAAAAGCCACAGATAGATAAAACCAAACTAATAGGTGAAATATTAGACAAATCTATACTACTGTCATTGTTTGCAACTGCTGGTACGATTTCATTCTGATTATTTTCCACTGTTCCAATTTTCACTGAATTTTCTTGAGAATGTTCTGATGATACTCTATTCTGTATATTCTGCAATTGTTTCAATTCACTCAGCAATTTACTTAAAGTGTTTTTCTGTTCTGATGTTCCACCATTATCAACGGGAAATCCCTCAAAGTCATCTTCATCAATCGAAAATTCATCATTATCTCCATCTTTATTTTTCATAACGATATTTCAAACTTCATCGTAAGAAAAGTCGGATTTGTCTAAAACGGAGAGTGTCTGTCTAATTCTTCTACCATTTTGTTGTCATCTTCTTCGTCATCTGTTTAGAAAACCCTTTCTCGAAACAATGGGTTCCTTTGCAAATACTTTGGAATGTCAACCCATTTACGTAAATGAGAATGGGAAATCTTTTCTTCCCTAGCACTACCATTAGCAACTCTTTTAATCAGATAAGTTACTTTGGGGTCATTCCAAGTCACTTCAACCGACAAAAACCCTGACCCCTTTCGATTTGTATAAAAAGTGGCACACTAACAGATATTGTTGAGAAAATATGAATGGCGTTTATTGCAGGTCTCTAGCTCATACGGTTCAGAAGATATGACCTTTGAAACTTTGGTCAAAAATGTCAATTTTCAGAGAGTAGTCCGAGGTCAAAATACAATATCTCGGCTTCTATGGCACTTAGAAGCATCGTGTAAAGACCATTTAAAAGATCTTGAATAGCGGTACAACATTTATTTAGATGATTTTGACCTCGGAGGTCAAATAAAAAATTTGACCTATTGGTGACCTTGACCTTGACCTTGAAAAAAAACCTCATCTTCGATTTTTTTCAAACTTTGCTGAATTATTGTTATATATGTATATTTTAATTTTTTTAATGAATTATTTTTGGTTTTGGCTTGGTTTAGAAAATATAAGCAATTTAATAAGTACAAATATCACATTTTTCACTTTTTTGCGATTTTTATCTCATTCAATGTATAGTTCCAACATTTCCATTTCTCTTTCTCTCTCATATATATATATATATATATATATATATATATATATATATATATATATATATATATATCTATATATATATATATATATATATATATATATATATATATATATATATATATATATATATATATATATATATATATATATATATATATATATATATATATATATATATATTGTAAGGGGCTGGCTGCTGCCGAGTATATTTTTCTCGTATTCTCTGAGGAATATAGTCTTACCTGCTTGTTGCTTTGCTGTTATGCTGTTTGATTTTGACTGTGCTTGGGATCCACAATATTAATGTGCATGTGCCATGTCCTAGACTGGAGAGCGTGAAGGGAGATTGATATTAACATGTTTATTTGTTTAGATACGTTAATGTTATTCTTCTATGTTAAATTTATTTTTATTATTATTATTATTTATTTAGTGCACTTGTGCTAATGAAAAGTCTTATGAGCTATTGTTCCCATTTCGGGCAATAATTAAAAACAGGTTATTCTTATTCAAACAGGTTGTTATTCTCAAGAAGGCATATTACCCTTTCAAGAGTAGGTTATATTCTTTGTGTTTTTATTATTATTATTATTATTAATTCATTATATATTTTTAGATCATTTAAACTGAGGTGAGGCACTGGGGTAATTATTTATAATTCTCACAGGTGCCAGTCTAGGGCCTTATTGCCTAGTGCTAATCTGGAGTTATAATCTCTATACCTATCAGGTAGAAAATATAGATAAGAGACCTTAATGGTTTTTGAGATTATCATATATTTTTGTTTTTTATAAAATTTTAATATTTAATATTCACTTTGGGAAAAGAAAATATGTCAGTAGTGTGATAAATTTCACAGTAAAACGTTTTCCACTTTCAAATCTTTGGTTGTTTTAAACCATTACTCCTTTTTTTTTTCTCTTTATTTTGTGTATATAAAGAGGCTATCCTGTGTACTGTGAACTATAGATAATTTTATGTGAACATTGTAAGTGTAAGATCAATATATAAATAAGAGAAAAATTTTCCGCACGCCAGGACTCGAAACCACTGACAACAGCGTCGCCGTTAGACAGTGAACATAAGGCTCTACCACTGAGCTACGCCGCCTTCCCAAGAAAAGAAGGCATAGTAGAACAGTTTTCAAGCACTTATGCTTCGAATCATTATGCTTCTCTGTCTTATTATTGCTAAATTTGTCGCAACAGTTGTTGTGCCCATGTTGGCGTTGCTTGACCTTGGTTGGTTGCTCCTGTAACCCAGGAGCCCCCACAAAATGCCAATGTAGCCCCAGTAGGGGTTCCAAGCACCCTCCTATGGATTTAAATAGGTACCGAGTTGCTACAGTGATTCGAAGCATAAGTGCTTGAAAACTGTTCTACTATGCCTTCTTTTTTGGGAAGGCGGCGTAGCTCAGTGGTAGAGCCTTATGTTCACTGTCTAACGGCGACGCTGTTGTCAGTGGTTTCGAGTCCTGGCGTGCGGAAAATTTTTCTCTGTCTTATTATTGCTAAATTTGTCGCAACAGTTGTTGTGCCCATGTTGGCGTTGCTTGACCTTGGTTGGTTGCTCCTGTAACCCAGGAGCCCCCAACAAAATGCCAATGTAGCCCCAGTAGGGGTAACAAGCACCCTCCTATGGATTTAAATAGGTACCGAGTTGCTACAGTGATTCGAAGCATAAGTGCTTGAAAACTGTTCTACTATGCCTTCTTTTCTTGGGAAGGCGGCGTAGCTCAGTGGTAGAGCCTTATGTTCACTGTCTAACGGCGACGCTGTTGTCAATATATATATATATATATATATATATATATATATATATATATATATATATATATATATATAATATATATATATATATATATATATATATATATATATATACCTTTTTTACCTTCCCTTCTCACCCCCTGACCACCCCATGTTGAGGCGGCCACACTTCGCTAATGAAGCTTATTGCCGCAGTCGGTCTCGTCCAGAGATCCTTCAAAGAAGTGATGCCCCAGAAGATTTTGGGGCGAGAGTTGGAAGGACAGCGTAATAGAAAGTGTTTCACGGTCTCCGGGGCCATTCCGCATCTAGTACAGGTGGGAGATGTTGCCTGGTTTATTTTGAATTTGTGTTTGTAATGTTGTAGGTTTGGGTGGTGCCCGCATCTTAGTCTTGCAAGTGAGGTTTGTAAGTGTCTTGGGAGGTTGTTGAAGTCGGGGTTTATTTCGGGGGGGGTCAGTTTAGTGTGTTGTTTGGGGGTCTGTTTATCAAGTATGAATGTGTTAGTTGAGTGTGTATATGTTTGGTTGTTGTGGTATTGGGGGAGGAGGGGGGATGTGATTTAGGATCTGTTTGTAAAAGGCGCCGGTGGACGATGGAGGGTGAGTTAGTCTCTGTGGGGTAGGTTGGAGGAGAGTATTGTGACATGGGTGTGTGGGTAGACGTGTTTTTGCGTAAAATTGGGTGCCTATCATTTCGAGGTGATTCCTTATAGGTAGTATCTTGGTTTCGTTATGTAGGTGTTGTTGAGGGGTTGTGCGTGTGCAGCCGGTGATGGTGCGAAGGGCTTTATTTTGCGTTATTTGGAGTTTCGTTAAGTTTTGGTCGGAGATCAGAGGGTGCCAGACAGGGGAGGCGTAGTTAATGGTGGGGCGTATAAATTGTTTGTAGATTGCAATTGAGGTTTATATGTTGTTGTTTATGTCTGTATTGGCCACTGTTTTGGCCCAGGAGCCCCCAACAAAATGCCAATGTAGCCCCAGTAGGGGTTCCAAGCACCCTCCTATGGATTTAAATAGGTACCGAGTTGCTACAGTGATTCAAAGCATAAGTGCTTGAAAACTGTTCTACTATGCCTTCTTTTCTTGGGAAGGCGGCGTAGCTCAGTGGTAGAGCCTTATGTTCACTGTCTAACGGCGACGCTGTTGTCAATATATATATATATATATATATATATATATATATATATATATATATATATATATATATATATATATATATATATATATATATATATATATATATATTGATCTTACACTTACAATATTCACATAAAATTATCTATAGTTCACAGTACACAAGATAGCCTCTTTATATACACAAAATAAAGAGAAAAAAAGAGTAATGGTTTAAAACAACCAAAGATTTGAAAGTGGAAAATGTTTTACTGTGAAATTTATCACACTACTGACATATTTTCTTTTCCCAAAGTGAATATTAAATATTAAAATTTTATAAAAAAAAAAATATATGATAATCTCAAAAACCATTAAGGTCTCTTATCTATATTTTCTACCTGATAGGTATAGAGATTATAACTCCAGATTAGCACTAGGCAATAAGGCCCTAGACCGGCACCTGTGAGAATTATAAATAATTACCCCAGTGCCTCACCTCAGTTTAAATGATCTAAAAATATATAATGAATTAATAATAATAATAAAAACACAAAGAATATAACCTACTCTTGAAAGGGTAATATGCCTTCTTGAGAATAACAACCTGTTTGAATAAGAATAACCTGTTTTTAATTATTGCCCGAAATGGGAACAATAGCTCATAAGACTTTTCATTAGCACAAGTGCACTCAATAAATAATAATAATAAAAATAAATTTAACATAGAAGAATAACATTAACGTATCTAAACAAATAAACATGTTAACATCAATCTCCCTTCACGCTCTCCAGTCTAGGACATGGCACATGCACATTAATATTGTGGATCCCAAGCACAGTCAAAATCAAACAGCATAACAGCAAAGCAACAAGCAGGTAAGACTATATTCCTCAGAGAATACGAGAATGAAACGAGAAAAATATACTCGGCAGCAGCCAGCCCCTTACATATATATATATAATATATATATATATATATATATATATATATATATATATATATATATATATATATATATATATATATATATATATATATATATATGAGAGAGAAAGAGAAATGGAAATGTTGGAACTATACATTGAATGAGATAAAAATTGCAAAAAAGTGAAAAATGTGATATTTGTACTTATTAAATTGCTTATATTTTCTAAACCAAGCCAAAACCAAAAATAATTCATTAAAAAAATTAAAATATACATATATAACAATAATTCAGCAAAGTTTGAAAAAAATCGAAGATGAGGTTTTTTTTCAAGGTCAAGGTCAAGGTCACCAATAGGTCAAATTTTTTATTTGACCTCCGAGGTCAAAATCATCTAAATAAATGTTGTACCGCTATTCAAGATCTTTTAAATGGTCTTTACACGATGCTTCTAAGTGCCATAGAAGCCGAGATATTGTATTTTGACCTCGGACTACTCTCTGAAAATTGACATTTTTGACCAAAGTTTCAAAGGTCATATCTTCTGAACCGTATGAGCTAGAGACCTGCAATAAACGCCATTCATATTTTCTCAACAAGATCTGTTAGTGTGCCATTTTTCATAAAAATCGAAAGGGGTCACGGAAAAAATTGCCAAATTTTGGTTGAAGTGACTTGGAATGACCCTTTGTTTTTATTAACTGCTGTAGCAATGAATGGTCCTTCCCATTTATTTTTAAATTTATTAGCTACCTGATGACCTTTAACTATAACCTTTTTGGCTACCCATTGGCCTTTTTTTATATGGTTGAAAATTCGGGGTACCCTCATTCCAATATTGAGGGAAAGCATGTTTAATTTCAGTGTGAGCGTTTCTCAATATTAAGTCTGATGGAGAAGCCTGTAAAGTACTATGTCTGGTATGATTGTATATGATTACTGAGGAAGGTAGCTCCTCATCCCAATCAGTAGCATGTTCTAATACTAAGCACTTGAGTGACTGAATTAAACTTCGGTTCAACCTTTCACACATCCCGTTACTAGCAGGATGTAAATGTGAGGTTCTTATATGTTTGATATTGAATTCAGCTAAAACATTCTGAAATGGTCAGCCACAAATTCCATTCCGTTATCCGTTAACATTCCTGGTGGGAATTTTTGGCAAGAAAGGCAAGATTTTATTGCGTAAGGTGTTTACTACAGTGAGGCTTTGCTTATCTGGGACAGCTACTACATTAGCCCACTTAGAAAAATGGTCAATAAGTAAAACCGCAAATTTATTACCAGCTATGGTAGTTGGAAATTGTAATAGGTCCATTGCTACTAAGTCAAATGTACTACTAGCGGTGATATTTAAAGTTGGTGCCATTGCATTACTGGAATGTGTTTTAAGTTGTTGACAGGTAGGACAGCATCGAACAATGTCAGACACAACCTGATTCACGCGTGGGTGCCATAAATATTTATGTACGAGTTCTAACAATTTGTTCCTGCCTACATGGGCACAATTCCAGTGCAATCTAATAACTACGGACAGTAATAGATTAAAAGAGATTATAAACTGGGTTTTACCATTTGGGTGTACATAAATAATATAAGATATCATTGTCTAAGTTCAGTCCATTAATATGGGGATTTAAAAATTTTCAAATTCTTAGTCCACAAATCGGCTTGAATTTTCAAAGACACATTTCTTATCAATGATTTAATGACTGTATCATCATTTTGATTTCTCATAATGTCAATTTCATTGATATTATTATGAGATTGATCAACATTATCATATAATGCAGAAATTTGATTAAATGTTGATAATTACCTCATTCATTGCGGCTCGAATCACTGGATATGGTTTCAGATAATTATAGTGGATCCTCCCTAGACATTTCAATGCACAAACTTGGTCTGTGTATTGGTGTCCGTAAATTATAGGCGTTTCATAGTTGTAATACACTTTGACTGTGGTCTTAAATATATTACAGGAAAGCCTCTATAACCTCTGGAATCAGGATTTGTCCACGATTTCGCATGGATTGGATTCTTTTTTGGATATTATTTTCTTTTAGGTTATATCAGTCTAATTTCTTTAAAAGTTCATCCACCACCATCCCTCTGAGGTCCATGTGATTGTCCATAGTCTCATAGAGAAATAAGGAAAAACACATTAGTTCAAACCCTGGAGGTATGAATTCTGTGGATTTTCGAATTTTTGGATAGTTCACCCTTTTCTAGGTTAGGTATAGGAGATCTAGACAAGGCAACAGTGACAAGGTGTGTCTAAGATCAAAATCGAATTCATTTAGCTCTTCCCAGGTACTGGGCCAACCTTCCATCCTACCATGCTCATATTTTGTAAATATATAAGAGGTAAGTGGATCAGTATATAAGTACAAATCTAATTCCCCTAAGAAATGGTTTTAACGACTTAC
>SEYY01011189.1:10000-20898 GCA_009176605.1 Armadillidium nasatum | reverse complement strand
CAAAAATTATTCCATACACATATGCCCCGAAATGCAAAAGGGTATAAAGAGTTAGAAGCGAACATTTACTACAGTAAAGGGGCAAACATGGAGATGGTGCACTTTACACCAACAATATTTGTGCAAGTTTGTACATGTCGGACCATGGGTTGACGAACACGTTCAGAAATTCCAGTATGGTTGCGAATGGTTTTATGCAGGCGTCGACGATCGTTGTTGAAGAAATGTTTCTACATCAGGAATGTCCGTGACATATACAACAGGTTATTGAAGTCTACCCAGAGAAAAATCCAGTGGGTAAAGGTCAGTTGATTGTGCAGGTCCACCTCTACCATACAACTGTCGGAATACCTAGCAGTGAGAACTACACGAAATATCTTGCTGTAATTAAGCCGTAGGATGTTGTGCTAAAATGGACACAGGAAGTGTTGTGCTTACGAAGTACCTCCTCCATGTATTGGTTTGACTTACGAAAATGCCGTAACTAGTCGCGTTTTGCTACCATGGTCGTTGTGAAAGTTCTTTAGTATATGTACTAGGTCAGTCGTGCCAGTTGCTCAAGATCTCCGAGGCTCGAAGAATAACTAGTATATGTTCCAGGTCAGTCGTACCAGCTGCTCTAGAACTCCAGAGACTCTCAAGCATAACTCTCTAACCATACATTCCCGGACATGTGTATATGGAATAAGTATTTGCTTGTGTGGGTCTGGGAAACCGACCCAATCAGTTCATACAAATACTTCTGGGACACACTTTATATACAAACTGTTAAAAATTTATTATCTCTAGTTGTTGTTATCATCATTATAACTTCTAATATAACTACTTTAAAACTATTATTATTATAAAGATTTATTAAGTATTTTTGTCTACAACCCCCCCCCATCCCCCCACAACTCTGATTCCCCCTTTCTCTCAATGCCCCGATTCTGTAGCTTGCCATAAATGTAACTATCTTATTTAGTACCCCAATACCCCCACCCCTTTCTTTTAGATGTGATTTTTCCCTCCTGACCTCCCCTACCCCCCACTTCTTAATATATTTTCTATTTTTATAAGGCACTATTATTATTATTATTATTATTATTTAATACAATACAGGGTGATATATATATATATATATATATATATATATATATATATATATATATATATATATATATATATATATATATATATATATATATATATATATATATATATATATATATATATATATATATATATATAAAATTTAATTGTTATATTGCTTTAATAATTATTATTGTTTATGAGGACCATATTTTTACCATATTTTTGTTGCCATTGCACATATAAGTGTTTTAAATAAAGTTACTATCGTGTTTCCATGCATTGTTTTACTTCACAGGCCTAGCAAACCGGGGTTTTGGGCTTTTAGGGTTCCAAGGGCGTTTCCTCTACATAATCAAATTTATTTTTCACCCATTTTCAATTTTCTTCGTGTTTGGCCTCATCAATTAACTGATTTTAACTAACATTTCAACAAACAGTTTTAAACAATGTTTTACAGCCGCCATTTCTGAATAAAAAAAATTCATTGACTAATCACGATTCTATTTATAAAGCACTGTGTGTAAGTAGCAATATACTGAAACAATGTTTTCAAGTCAATCCAACTGAGTCTAAACTCCTAGTTTACTAACTCAATTTACTAAGGAAAATACCAACTTTAAAACCTGCACACTTCTAACAAGATATCTGAGAATGAATATCGGCCTTTAATTTTATTCTGTGCGGAATTTGTTCTTCAAGTACTGTATTGAACGTAGGTTATAAACCTTTTCCGCTAAAGCTGATAAAAAAGTATTAGTTATCTTTACTTGAACCTCGTTCAACATCCAACCTCACAATCTATGATAAAAAAATAGTTTTGGGAACTGAAAATAAATATATAAGAAATCTCGACATATTTACGTCTTAACTTTTTTTTTGAAATAAATTGGGCAGATTTTAAAACCTGTCCTTTGATCCACTTTCAATCTGTCCTTTGACAAAATTTCTATCAAACTCTTATTCTGAACATAGACTTGCGCAACGGTTTCTCTTATTTTAAAAATCCAAAGCTAAAATTATATTTGAGAAAGCAAATACCAAATATGGGCAACTAACTCTCTCTGCTTTACCACATGTTAATCAAGCCTCAATTTCCACGACCGTTTCATTCTGAGCCGTACTAGTTCACAGAATGATTCGTTCGATGCCCATAAATTGGCTTCTGTTGACGCCACTTACCCTAACGAAGTAGGCTCTACCTACTACTTAAGTCTTAGTTTGCGATACCTTTATATCTAACACCATTTAATTAAAGAACAGTCTACTATAAAGATTAATAAATTATCAACTAACATACATACAAAGTTCACACTAATACTTGAGCATTGAGGATCTGGTAAAAAATTGTGCATGCTTAGCGAAGGACCCTGAAAAAAGAGAGAGAGAAAGAAAAAGAAAGAGGGAGAGAGAGAAAAGAAAAAAGAAAAGGAGAAGAGAGAGAGAGACCTTTCTGAAGAAGCTTCTTTCCTTAATTAAAAACATGTCTATAAATTTACTATAACAATACAAAATATGATTGATCTATACATCACCAAATATTTTATACAAAATAGAAAAAAAAACATTAAATAGTGATTTCCGAATTCTATTAACAATTTTAATTTGCATTATCATTATTTAAAAAAAAAAAATTGATTTTTTTAAAATTTACTGTAAATAACTACCACCATTTTTTTACTATATTTTTTTTCTTAAGAACCCAATTATTTTCATGTTAACAATCCGTGCCCCTCGCCCCTCTTCTTACTCCCATATACCCTCTTATGCCAACTGTGTTATGCCCAGTAATCTAACATCATACCTATTTTCAGGTTTCAAAATTAATACATCTTTAGTCTTGAACAAAATTATATGTAGTACTACTTACCATTCATTGTAGGTTTTTGTCTGTGAATAAAGAAAAAAAAAAATTCTTGACAATAATGAAAATTCATTCCAAGATGTTGGAAAAGGATTTTTGAAACAGGAAAGTTGGTAAAACGATAAACATTAACCATCTGAAATAGAAAAAGGGAATTACAGTTCAACATACAAAAGTATATTACAAAAAAAAAAACTAAATAATTTTTTTTTTTTTTTTTTTTTTTTTTTGGGGGGGGGGTTATTTTTATTACGGAATCCTGCAAAACTTTTCCTTTAATACGTAACAATTTAAGTTATATATAAAAAGTACAGTTCACTACTGTAAGGAATAAGAAAAATTTACCAGACTAAACCACTCTGTATTTTTTTTTTTTTTTAATAAGTTCACATCTCACAGGCAATGCCCTATTCTAGGAGAGGAACTTTTCTAGGTAGTATATATCTAGGATCCCCAAGTGGGATAGAACCGGCGCCCTAAAGCACGTGAGTCAATCACTCTACCGTTTGAGCCACGGTAGACGGCATATACAGTCAAGTTCCTTTAAAAACGTAGTTAGAAAGCGAATAGTACCATAGTATAAGTACTATGATAGTACCAGACATTTTACGGTATTTCTTTGAATTCTAATCCTTCTAATATATAATAAAAAAAGAAACTTCCTATATAAATATATATATATATATATATATATATATATATATATATATATATATATATATATATATATATATATATATATATATATATATATATATATATATATATATATATATATATATATATATATATTCAAATGGTGTTAAGTTCGAAGAATAATTATTAATCAGCCTCTTTTTCTATTATAGTACTACGAGGAATTTAACCATAGTATATATAATAATTTAACCGAACGCATTTTCATTGCGTTAAAAAAAAAAAGTATTAATTAAGTTACAGTTAAAGTTTGCTGACTTATGCATTCGAATGCTGCAGTAGTTCAAGAAGGTAATGGAGGGGTGGGGGGTGGGGGTTATATATTTAACACGAACGCCAAGATCAAAATTATTAAAATATTCAAATTCAAAATAATTTTACCGTTAAATCCTCAAGCTCATTATATATATATATATATATATATATATATATATATATATATATATATATATATATATATATATATATATATATATATATATATATATATATATATATATATATATATATATATATAATATATATATATATATATATAATAAGGTTTTTTGATGATAGAGAGAGTGTGTGTGTGTGTGTGTGTTTTTATATATAGTACTACCAGGACACGATTTTGGAAGACATGAAGACCACACATCCTTAGAACAAGTGACCTTCCCTGATAAATTGGGTTTATAATGTCCCCTAACCACAACTTTTTGTACCATGAATACCAACATTTTCTACATTTAAAAAAAAAAAAGAACAACAACAGCAGGATTCAGAAGTATTACTTTAAAAAAAAAAAAAATTGTATTCAATATACTTTATAAGTGAAAGTATTAACAGTATCAGTTGAAATGTCTTACCTAACAAAACCAGAAATAAAGACTCATTTAGCTCATTATTTTTGACGAACTTTTCAAAAGCAAGGAGGGTGGGGGGGGGGGGGGTTGATGAAGAATAGAGGTATAATAAATCTTATTATTTACAAGAGCAAGGTGGTTAGTAATTGTATAATAGCTATATTAATATTGGGCAAAGACTGAAGTACTATGCACAAGTCTGGTCCCATCATTTAAGACAGATAAGTTGGACCATCATTTAAGACATAAGTTGGACCCATCATTTAAGTCAAAGTTGGACCCATCATTTAAGACAGATAAGTTGGACCCATCATTTAAGACATAAGTTGGACCCATCATTAAAGACAGATAAGTTGGACCAATCATTTAAGACAGATAAATTGGACCCATCATTTAAGACAGATAAGTTGGACCCATCATTTAAGACAGATAAGTTAGACCCATCATTTGAGACAGATAAGTTGGACCAATCATTTAAGACAGATAAGTTAGACCCATCATTTAACACATAAGTTGGACCAATCATTTAAGACATAAGTTGGACCCATCATTTAAGACATAAGTTGGACCCATCATTTAAGACATAAGTTGGACCCATCATTTGAGACAGATAAGTTGGACCAATCATTTAAGACAGATAAGTTAGACCCATCATTTAAGACATAAGTTAGACCCATCATTTAAGACATAAGTTAGACCCATCATTTAAGACATAAGTTGGACCAATCATTTAAGACATAAGTTGGACCCATCATTTAAGACATAAGTTGGACCCATCATTTAAGACATAAGTTGGACCCATCATTTGAGACAGATAAGTTGGACCAATCATTTAAGACAGATAAGTTAGACCCATCATTTAAGACATAAGTTAGACCCATCATTTAAGACATAAGTTGGACCAATCATTTAAGACATAAGTTGGACCCATCATTTAAGACATAAGTTGGACCCATCATTTAAGACATAAGTTGGACCCATCATTTGAGACAGATAAGTTGGACCAATCATTTAAGACAGATAAGTTAGACCCATCATTTAAGACATAAGTTAGACCCATCATTTAAGACATAAGTTGGACCCATCATTTAAGACAGATAAGTTGGACCCATCATTTAAGACATAAGTTGGACCCATCATTTGAGACAGATAAGTTGGACCCAATCATTTAAGACAGATAAGTTAGACCCATCATTTAAGACATAAGTTAGACCCATCATTTAAGACATAAGTTGGACCCATCATTTAAGACATAAGTTGGACCCATCATTTAAGACATAAGTTGGACCCATCATTTAAGACATAAGTTGGACCCATCATTTGAGACAGATAAGTTGGACCAATCATTTAAGACAGATAAGTTAGACCCATCATTTAAGACATAAGTTAGACCCATCATTTAAGACATAAGTTGGACCCATCATTTAAGACATAAGTTGGACCCATCATTTGAGACAGATAAGTTGGACCAATCATTTAAGACAGATAAGTTAGACCCATCATTTAAGACATAAGTTAGACCCATCATTTAAGACATAAGTTGGACCCATCATTTAAGACATAAGTTGGACCCATCATTTAAGACATAAGTTGGACCCATCATTTAAGACAGATAAGTTGGACCAATCATTTAAGACAGATAAGTTAGACCCATCATTTAAGACATAAGTTAGACCCATCATTTAAGACATAAGTTGGACCCATCATTTAAGACATAAGTTGGACCATCATTTAAGACATAAGTTGGACCCATCATTTAAGACATAAGTTGGACCCATCATTTGAGACAGATAAGTTGGACCAATCATTTAAGACATAAGTTAGACCCATCATTTAAGACATAAGTTAAACCCATCATTTAAGACATAAGTTAGACCCATCATTTAAGACAGATAAGTTGGACCCATCATTTAAGACATAAGTTGGACCCATCATTTAAGACATAAGTTAGACCCATCATTTAAGACATAAGTTGGACCCATCATTTAAGACAGATAAGTTGGACCATCATTTAAGACAGATAAGTTAGACCCATCATTTAAGACATAAGTTAGACCCATCATTTAAGACATAAGTTAAACCCATCATTTAAGACATAAGTTGGACCCATCATTTAAGACATAAGTTGGACCCATCATTTAAGACATAAGTTGGACCCATCATTTGAGACAGATAAGTTGGACCAATCATTTAAGACAGATAAGTTAGACCCATCATTTAAGACATAAGTTAGACCCATCATTTAAGACATAAGTTGGACCCATCATTTAAGACATAAGTTGGACCCATCATTTAAGACATAAGTTGGACCCATCATTTGAGACAGATAAGTTGGACCAATCATTTAAGACAGATAAGTTAGACCCATCATTTAAGACATAAGTTAGACCCATCATTTAAGACATAAGTTGGACCCATCATTTAAGACATAAGTTGGACCCATCATTTAAGACATAAGTTGGACCCATCATTTAAGACATAAGTTGGACCCATCATTTGAGACAGATAAGTTGGACCAATCATTTAAGACAGATAAGTTAGACCCATCATTTAAGACATAAGTTGGACCCATCATTTAAGACATAAGTTGGACCAATCATTTAAGACATAAGTTGGACCCATCATTTGAGACAGATAAGTTGGACCAATCATTTAAGACAGATAAGTTAGACCCATCATTTAAGACATAAGTTAGACCCATCATTTAAGACATAAGTTGGACCCATCATTTAAGACATAAGTTGGACCCATCATTTAAGACAGATAAGTTGGACCAATCATTTAAGACAGATAAGTTAGACCCATCATTTAAGACATAAGTTGGACCCATCATTTAAGACAGATAAGTTGGACCCATCATTTAAGACATAAGTTAGACCCATCATTTAAGACATAAGTTGGACCCATCATTTAAGACATAAGTTGGACCCATCATTTGAGACAGATAAGTTGGACCAATCATTTAAGACAGATAAGTTAGACCCATCATTTAAGACATAAGTTAGACCCATCATTTAAGACATAAGTTGGACCCATCATTTAAGACATAAGTTGGACCCATCATTTAAGACATAAGTTGGACCCATCATTTGAGACAGATAAGTTGGACCAATCATTTAAGACAGA
Source organism: Armadillidium nasatum (assembly GCA_009176605.1). Lineage (NCBI taxonomy): Eukaryota > Metazoa > Arthropoda > Malacostraca > Isopoda > Armadillidiidae > Armadillidium > Armadillidium nasatum. The sequence continues at coordinate 13,296 of SEYY01011189.1, read as the reverse complement.
TAAGTTAGACCCATCATTTAAGACATAAGTTAGACCCATCATTTAAGACATAAGTTGGACCCATCATTTAAGACATAAGTTGGACCCATCATTTAAGACATAAGTTGGACCCATCATTTAAGACATAAGTTGGACCCATCATTTGAGACAGATAAGTTGGACCAATCATTTAAGACAGATAAGTTAGACCCATCATTTAAGACATAAGTTAGACCCATCATTTAAGACATAAGTTGGACCCAATCATTTAAGACATAAGTTAGACCCATCATTTAAGACATAAGTTGGACCCATCATTTAAGACATAAGTTGGACCCATCATTTGAGACAGATAAGTTGGACCAATCATTTAAGACAGATAAGTTAGACCCATCATTTAAGACATAAGTTAGACCCATCATTTAAGACATAAGTTGGACCCATCATTTAAGACATAAGTTGGACCCATCATTTGAGACAGATAAGTTGGACCAATCATTTAAGACAGATAAGTTAGACCCATCATTTAAGACATAAGTTGGACCCATCATTAAGACAGATAAGTTGGACCAATCATTTAAGACAGATAAGTTAGACCCATCATTTAAGACATAAGTTAGACCCATCATTTAAGACATAAGTTGGACCCATCATTTAAGACATAAGTTGGACCAATCATTTAAGACATAAGTTGGACCCATCATTTAAGACATAAGTTGGACCCATCATTTAAGACAGATAAGTTGGACCAATCATTTAAGACAGATAAGTTAGACCCATCATTTAAGACATAAGTTAGACCCATCATTTAACACATAAGTTGGACCATCATTTAAGACATAAGTTGGACCCATCATTTGAGACAGATAAGTTGGACCAATCATTTAAGACAGATAAGTTAGACCCATCATTTAAGACATAAGTTGGACCCATCATTTAAGACATAAGTTAAACCCATCATTTAAGACATAAGTTAAACCCATCATTTAAGACATAAGTTGGACCCATCATTTAAGACATAAGTTAGACCCATCATTTAAGACATAAGTTGGACCAATCATTTAAGACATAAGTTAGACCCATCATTTAAGACAGATAAGTTGGACCAATCATTTAAGAAAGATAGATTGGACCAATCATTTAAGACATAAGTTGGACCCATCATTTAAGACATAGACATGTTGGAAAGAGTGCAAAGAAGAGCTACAAGAAAAACTTCTGGCTTTTGAGAACAAGAGTTGAGGGAGTTAGGAATGTTTTCTGTTGAATTTAGATTCCTTAGAGAATACAGTCGTTAATTTTTTGGAATGGCTTACCGCTGGTAGTTGTTGACTGGGTAGGTATGTGAAAAGTCTGGGTATCATACATCATGAAATCCTAATCGGTGGGTTGGTGGTTATGATATTAAAGTTAAACTGCATGCGGTAATTATGACTATAGTGTAATGCAGCGTTTCTCAAATAGGGGAGTCAAGACTCCCTGGTAGGGGCTGTCATTATATATACAGGGGGATCACATTTAAAAATAAAACACATAAAACATTAAACAGCAAAAAAATTAGTACTTTTTCAAATGAATATTAAAAAAAAAAAAGAACAAACTATTTTATCTTCATAAAATAATTGTCGTGAATATTTTAAAATTTATTAATCAACCCTACGATAAATATTTCAACCTACACTTTTGAATTTGACACCTGCCAGGAATAACATATAATAAAGTGATGGACTAGTAGTATTTCACGCAGTAGAGTTGAAGAGATTAAATAGGATACAGAAATACAGAAATAAGAAGATAATTGAGAAAAACTCAGAGGTAGAAATAGTTAAGCAGAAGGATTAAATGTTACCAAAAGGTAAAAAAATGCTGGGTTCATCTGTAAGACGGTCTGGGTTATGGGTAGGGAGCTGCACCATATTCTCAAGTATGTATATATATGTATATATATGTATATATATATATATATATATATATATATATATATATATATATATATATATATATATATATATATATATATATATATATATATATATATATATATATATATATATATATATATATATATATATATTATATTAATACAAATATAAAATCATGTAAACTATGAATTATAGCAATATTCAAGGGAACACATACACATACATACACAAACATACATATATACATACACACACGAATAAAAAGCCAAAATACCAAGAAATTCATTTTATATTTAAAGTTCTGTCCTTAAAATTGGTTTTCAAGCCATAATTCCCCGAAGAGAAATGAGTAGATTTTATTTCTTTAAAATTTTTTTTATTTATTGAGTCTATGTGAGTAGTTTACTCAGTCTATGTGAGTAGTTTATTCTTAGAGTCTATGTGAGAAGTTTATTCTTAGAGTCTATGTGAGAAGTTTATTCTTAGAGTCTATGTGAGAAGTTTATTCTTAGAGTCTATGTGAGAAGTTTATTCTTAGAGTCTATGTGAGTTTATTCTTAGAATCTATGTGAGAAGTTTATTCTTAGAGTCTATGTGAGTAGTTTATTCTTAGAGTCTATGTGAGAAGTTTATTCTTAGAGTCTATGTGAGTAGTTTATTCTTAGAGTCTATGTGAGTTTATTCTTAGAGTCTATGTGAGAAGTTTATTCTTAGAGTCTATGTGAGAAGTTTATTCTTAGAGTCTATGTGAGAAGTTTATTCTTAGAGTCTATGTGAGTTTATTCTTAGAATCTATGTGAGAAGTTTATTCTTAGAGTCTATGTGAGAAGTTTATTCTTACAGTTTATATGAGTTTATGGCAAAAGATATTTCTAGAAATAATGAATGTTATGGCATTTCTCCTGATAATAAAATGATAGTCGAATTATCTTAATAATACGCGAAAGAAGTGCGAGTGAAATAGAGGATGGAAGAGTGCTGACTTGGAAGTTTGAAGGAAATTGAGATCGGATATTAAAACCGATAAAAGATAAAATGTTGATATATGAAAATCGAATATTCAATATCATAAGTTCTTAACGTAATAATAAATAATAATATATATATTATATATATATATATATATATATATATATATATATATATATATATATATATATATAATATATATATATATATATATATATATATATATATATATATATATATATATATATATATATATATATGGTAAAGGTGGAGATTGTTTCTGAGTTTCGATTGTTAAAAAATATCGAAAATCGAAAATATCGGAGAAGCCTATCGTAAACAAGAGAGTTGTCAGAGGTACGAGGTACTATTACTAGACATAGACACAATTATTATTACTTACTTTTCTAGCAGAACCTAATTCGA
>SEYY01011189.1:0-2500 GCA_009176605.1 Armadillidium nasatum | reverse complement strand
AATGACAGTTTAATAAAAAAATTGTTTCAATATCTCAAATTTTATGCAAATATAACTAATTACAAATAAATTACAAAATAAATAAAAATAAATTACAAATAAATTACAAAATAAATTACAAAGTAAATTACAAATATGTTAAAATTAAATCAATGTGGAAAATGTTGTTACATTGAAATTTTTATGTACAGAAAAGTGGTGAACCAATTAATAAAAAATAAAATAAAATAGGCATAATTATTTATTATTTCTATATTTCCCAACCGATTAATCGACACAACGATTACACGGGCATAATTTCGATTATATAAATAAATAAAGACAATAATTATTTCTATATTTCCAACCGATTAATTGACAAAACGATTACACAGGCATAATTTCGATTATATAAATAAATAAGCATAATTATTACTATTTCTATATTTTCGATTATTTCTATGTTTCGATTATTTCTATGTCTGACGAATAATCTATATCGACAAGTTTAGAAAACTTTTTGATCAAATATCTGTGAAGTTATCAACAATGGTGTTTATTAAGTCGAAAACTACAATAAAATTTAATTTAGGCATAATATCGATTACTTTATAACTACTAGAACATTCAATCTTTTAATTTATAAAAAATATTGATTACTTAGGCAAAATATCGATAAATAGATAACTATTAGAACATTCAATTTAATTTAGGCATAATATCGATTTCTTGATAACTACTAGAAATTTCCTTTTTTTTTAATTTAGGCAAAATATCGATAACTTGACAACTACTAGAACATTCAATTTAATTTAGGCATAATATCGATTACATGATAAGTACTAGAACATTCAATTTCTTTGAATTTAAACAAAACATCGATTAAATTTAATTTAGGTATAGTATCGATTATTTTAGGTATGATATTGAGTAGTCAAAACTACCGTAATATTTAATATCGTTTAATGTATGTATAATATCGATTAACTGATAACTACCAGAATATTCAATATCATATCCAAATTTTAAATATTTCACTGATTTGGCAGTTACCAGTATCAATAAAATTGGTACTAGTAGCAAATATTACTAGTAACTATTATATTTTATTATGACCAATCAGTTCACCACTAAAATTACAATAGTTTTATTAAAAGAAACAAATTTCATTATTAAAGTTCATACAAAAAGTAACATTGCAAAACAAACGTCTACTTTGATAAATTTTAAATATAAAACATGCAATAGTGGTAATTAATAATAAAATTGCTTCCAATGATGGCTAATAGATTGAAAATGATGGTTGACAGATGGAAAATGATGAACATAGAAATGATGATGATAAAAAAATTGTGTTTAATGATGGTTGAAAGATGAAAAATAATGATAATAATAGCATAGAATGATGATAATAATAATAATAATAATAATAATAATAATAATAATAATAATAATAATAATATTTCCTTTAGTGATGATAGGCTGATAGAAAATGATAGTTGAGAAATGGAAAGTGATGAATATAGAATGATGATGATAGAAAAATGCTCTCAATGATGGTTGACAAATGGAAAGTGATGAACATAGAATACAATAATAATAAAACATATAAAAATACAATAATAAAAAAATTGCATTAAATGATGATTGGCAGATTGAAAAATGATGAATAAAGAATAATGATAATTAAAGAAAAAATTGCGTTCAATGATGGAAAATGTGAACATAGGATAAAAAAATTACGTTCAGAGATGGTTGGTTGATTGAAAAATGAACATAGGATAAAAAAAATTACGTTCAGAGATGGTTGGCTGATTGAAAATGAAGTTTGACAGATAGAAAATGATGAACAGAGAATGATAATTACTTACTGATCATAGTATCAGGAGTCCCTGAGAAAAAAAAATCGCATTTTGTCTATTACAAACCATAACAGTATCCATAGTCCAACCTATCAAACACAAACTATAATACCATCAATGTTTTATATTCTTACCCTCGAATCTACATTTATTATAATCACTTGCAGTAATACAATCATGTTGGGAACCATAAACTATAAATAAATGATCATAACTACCAACATGTTAAGCTGAAGATCTAAAGTATCAACCAGCAACCATTGATCATAGTAATATCTTGTTGTCAACACTCAACCTACAAATATCAACCGTAGACCATAATACTTTCATGCTAACAACATTAAATCAACAAATAAGAACCAATAATCATATAATAGTATCAACATCTCAAATTTAAGAGTAAAAGTATTAACCACATATAGTACCACCACCTTGTTAACCACCTTGAATCAACAAACAGAACCACAACCCATTATGATTTCATTTTGTCATATCTATCCAGTAGTACCAACCTCAAAATATCTGACAACCCAAGAAAAACACGGAGCTAAAATAAGCTATATTAGTACCAAAAATTCTCCTAGATCCAGAAGCTCAACAAAATTCTAATCTTACCTGATTTCCACCCTGCTTGTGGCAGGGCCAAAGTCCTATTGCTT
>SEYY01011188.1:5000-16566 GCA_009176605.1 Armadillidium nasatum | reverse complement strand
TAAAAAAAATGTTAGAATCACTTATTTACTTTCATTTAACAAAAACAATTGCTAACCAATGTAATAAGTTTTAAATTGTATTTAAAATTTAAATACAGGAATGTTTAAATTGTATACAATTATACAATACAAACTACTACTACTACTACTGCTGCTGCTCATAAGGAAAATTTTTCTTGAAAACATTGAAGAACCTTGGTACAATGAGAACATTTTTAAATGATAATAATAATAATAATAATATGATAATTATAATAACAATTATAATAATAATATAATAATAAATATAATAATAACAATAATTATTAACATTATTATTATTATTATTATTATTATTATTATTATTATTATTAAGTATAATAATATAATAATAATAATAATAATAATAATAATAATAATAAAAATAATAATAATAATAAAAATATTCTAAGAACAAAAATTGAAATATGTATACTTTTCTTAAGATTTCATTCAATATGTTTCTTGCACTATAAACGAAGCTTTGTGCGGTCTGTTGCATTTCATTTACAACCACATCGAATTAATAGAAACGCTCTAGCGGCAAGCGTACACACATAATTCTCTCGTCCATTATATTATAGAATGCGTTTAGAAAATTTTTGCAACCATAAACAGTATCTTCTTCGTTTGGAATAACTAATCAAAATTGTGACTGTTTTTTTATATTAAATAACTCTCCATTGGTGTGTTATTATAATAAGTTGCAATTTATAAAAATATTTAATACTATTGAAAATTAAGAAATAAAAAGTAATAAATAGCAGTTGCACTCTAGCTAGTTTCATATAGTGGTGATTGCACAAACCTGCAACCAGGCCACGAGCCGCTCCTATATATATATATATATATATATATATATATATATATATATATATATATATATATATATATATATATATATATATATATATATATATATATATATATATATATATATATATATATATATATATATATATATATATATATATATATATATATATATATATATATATATATATATTCTTTCAGAACTATTCAGAGAACTTTGATGGTTTTCTTGCTTCTTTGTGCTTTTTTAATTGCATTTATTTTTAAGACATCAAGCAAATTATTTAAGATCTATGCCTTGAACGACTTTGAACCTCAGTAAGTGCATATGGTATATATATATATATATATATATATATATATATATATATATATATATATATATATATATATATATATATATATATATATATATATATATATATATATATATATATATATATATATATATATATATATATATATATATATATATATATTTTATGTTTTTTTTATTTCCTCTGGTGGGCAAAGGCCAGAGGCCTACCAATATCCACCAGAGTTGGGGAGTATTCTGAATCAGGTCGCTAATGGCCGATGTGACCCGATACATGGCGTTTAAAGTGTGCAAGTCAAAGGAAGTTGGGAAAACAGATAAAGGGAGTGTGTTCCAGACTTTACCAGTAGAGTACATGTAAGAGTGAGCATAGCGGTTAAGTCTGGGGTCAGAGAGTTGGACAGAGAAAGGATGAGACTGTGTAGAAAGTCGTGTCGCACGAGCCCTTCTCAATGGAGGAGGTATGCGACGTGAGAGTTCAGAAGAGCAATGTCCATTGTAATAGCGATAGTATAGAGAGAGTGACGCAACAATTCGATGGGAAGAAAGAGATTGGAGAGAGCTAGTAAGAGCGGGAGAGTTGATAAGACGAAAAGCCCTAGACTCCACCTTTTCAAGAAGAGCTGTATGTGGAACAACCCCAGATATGCGAGGAGTACTCCATACAGGGGCGAACAACACCCCTATACAGAGCAAGCAACTGTGGTGGCGTAAAAAAAAACTACGAAGGAGCCTCAGAACACCCAACCTCTTAGAAGCTTGTTTAGAGAGAGAAGTAATGTGATCTTTCCAAGAAAGATCACGGGAAAAAGAAACACCGAGAATATTGAGAACAGATGAAGGTTTGAGTTGAGTGTTTTCGAAGAAGATATCATAGTTGTGTGGAAGATTGTGTCGAGTAGAAAGATGGAGTAATTGAGTTTTTGAGGCATTGAAAAAGACCATGTTTTCTCTGCCCCAATTTGAAATACGAGAAAGATCAGAGGTCAGTCGCTCCAAGGCCATCCTTCTTGAATCTATTAACTGCTGTTGGGAGGGACGTCTTTCAAATTGAAAGGAATAATGAAGGGTGGAGTCATCGGCATAGGAGTGTATAGGAGACTAAGTAATAGAGAGAAGATCATTGATGAAAATTAGAAAAAGAGTTGGGGATAGAACAGATCCTTGAGGAACACCACTATTTATAGATTTATAGGATGAACGGTGGCCGTCTACAACAGCTGCTATAGAACGGCCGGAAAGGAAATTAGAGAGAAGGTCACAGAGAGAAGTATAGATTCCGTAAGAGGGAAGTTTGGAAATCAAAGCTTTGTGCCAGACTCTCTCTCTCTCTCTCTCTCTCTCATATATATATATATATATATATATATATATATATATATATATATATATATATATATATATATATATATATATATATATATATATATATATATATATATATATATATATATATATATATATATATATATATATATATATATATATATATATATATATATATATATATATATATATATATATATATATATATATATATATATATATATTATATGATGTGTGTGTGTGTGTATGTGTGCATATATGAGAAAACAGAAAAGACCAAATTTGCTCAACATGAAATTATATTTGGAATATAATTTTATCCACTTTGTAATTTTTGAAGATTAATTCTTTTATTTTGCATTTATCAATTATAAATTCTTTCAGAATTGATGAAACGTTGCCCAAAAAATTGAACTTTAAAGCAGGAAGCGCCTTCGAAAATCTTACATTAAAATTAGATTCGATAAAAAACGATACTTGTGGCAATTCAACATTCATCTTATCAATCACACTTTCTCATACGAGTGAAGCGGAAATGCGACATTTTATCAGGAATAGCTGGGGGTCTAAAGACATATACTTTCGGACAAGATTAAGGTATTATATACTTTTAAAAGAGCATATTATTCTTATCTTAATATTATGAAGAATTTTATATATGAATAAAATTTTAGAACCCAAAAAAGGAATTTAGAATTTTATAGGGTTCAATGACCTGTTGTAATTCATTCAGTTAATTGTTTAATAGAGAATGAAACACAATAGTTTTAATATTATTACTGTTGGCAATAATCGAATTTTAATTAATTTCTTGAATTTCGGTTTTGTTCTTATAATAACTTACGCATTTTCAGACCGATTTTTCTGGTAGGCGCTACCAATAATAATTCCCTACAGGATGAAATCGAAAATGAGGCTAAAACATTCAGAGATATATTGCAGATCAACTATATGGACACATACAGGTAAGTTTTCCTTTAAAAAAATAATGTATAGAATACACCATGCTGATAGCGCTATATATATATATATATATATATATATATATATATATATATATATATATATATATATATATATATATATATATATATATATATATATATATATATATATATATATATTAATGACCTTCAAGTCGCATACCTCCTCCATTGAGAAGGGCTCGTGAGACACGACTTTCTACACAGTCTCATCCTTTCTCTGTCCAACTCTCTGACCACAGACTTAACCGCTATGCTCACTCTTACATGTACTCTACTGGTAAAGTCTGGAACACACTTCCTTTATCTGTTTTCCCAACTTCCTTTGACTTGCACACTTTTAAATGGCGTGTATCGGGTCACGTTGGCCATTAGCGATCGGATCCGGAATGTTCCCCAACTCTGGTGAAATTTGGTAGGCCTTTGGCCTTTGCCCACCAGAGGAGACATAATATATAATATATATATATATATATATATATATATATATATATATATATATATATATATATATATATATATATATATATATATATATATATATATATATATATATATATATATATATATATATATATATATATATATATATATATATATATATATATATATATATATATATATCCATAGAAATTTAACCTATAAAATTATGGCCGGGCTATCCTGGATATCAGAAAATTGCAAAACGACCCCTTGGATTCTAAAGATTGATCATGACGTCTTGTTAAACCCATTCAATCTGAGGAAGTTTCTCGAAAAAGAACTTCAATCAAATCCTTCACAGAATGTTATCATAGGAAGATGTAAAAAAAATGCTACCAAGCCTTTACGAATTGGTAAATGGGCAGTGTCTATATAGTATATATATATATATATATATATATATATATATATATATATATATATATATATATATATATATATATATATATATATATATATATATATATATATATATATATATATATATATATATATATATATATATATATATATATATATATATATATATATATATATATATATATATATATATATATATATATATATATATATATATATATATATATATATATATATATATATATATATTATATATATATATATATATATATATATATATATATATATATATATATATATATATATATATATATATATATATATATATATATATATATATATATATATATATATATATATATATATATATATATATATATATATATATATATATATATATATATATATACTGTATATAATATTTGCACTTTGATTGATGGAATTATCTTATTCAATTTTAAGATAAATTTTATTTATTACTTAAATATCACTGATGAACACAAGTTTTGGAACTGAAAAGGGAGTGTGCGTTCTTATGATATTTTTAATGCTGAAATAGAAAATCTCTTCATAAATTCTCTCTGACGTCATGTTTTCAAGTTATTGGAGCTTAAATTTACGGATTATATAATTAGAATATAATACATGTAAAACCTTCAAACTTGTTAGTTAGTATAGTTTCAGTTGATACCAAAAAGTGTACAGACATGTCAGCAGGTCATACAACATGTCATTTCCCTAGAAATTTCTTTCACAGTGACTTCAGCTCTTAGTGTTGTAACTAATGTGTTGTTATAGTGTTTTGAATTGTATGTGTTGATTTAGTGTTTTGATGGTGTAACCAAAATTTAATGAAATACTTTATTAAATGTATCCTAATTTATTTTTGCTCTGATGATAAGGGATTTATATCTGAGCTTGTTTATATATAGTTAAAGATTGAAACTTATTTATAGACTCACTCAAAACAAGTTTAAGCCTGTCCGAAAAGAGAGATAATTTCACTCCAGGACAGAAATTTTTTTGAAAAATATTACTTCCTTTACATATAAAACTATAAGACTTACGAAAAAACTTGTGAAAATATTAGATAAAGACGAGGAGGGACATATATATTTATCTCAGATTTTTCCACGATTAGGTTAAGCTAAATTGAAAGAAGAAATATTCATGAGGTTTCAAATTAGAATATTAATTACAACATGACCATATAGTTGATAACAAGCTAAATCCTAAGGAATTATCCTCATGGAAATCATTCAGAGACGGTATTCAAGAGTTTCTTGGCAACAAAAGTGGTTAAAATAGTAATCAACTAATAGAAAAACTATTAACTGAACTTCAGAAATTTTGGCTGCAAAATAACGTTAAAATTCCTTTTTAACATTCTCATTTTGACTTCTTTCCTCCAAATTTCGGTGCTGTGAGCAACTAACAAATAAAATGGATCCAGAGGAATTTTTTTAAAAGATAGAGCATCGTTATCATGGCAAATAGGATGAGTCTATCATAGGTGATTACTGCTGATTTTTCAAAAGAAAAGACTTCTCGGTATATAAAAGAATAATGTAATTTCTTAGGTATAAGATTAACACCAATTTGAGCAAAATACAGGTAAAATTTTAATACATTTTAAAATTGAAAGGATGTAGGTACACACTTAACATATTTTTCAATTCTGAAATTAATTATATTGAAATAAACATTTAAAAAGTTATTATTTTGTTTATAATTTCAACACTTAACTTAAAGTTACAAATATTTTTGAATGGTCGTATTTTTTGAATGGACCTTGATAAAGGAACAAACTGATTTGATTTTCAGATTCAGCACATAAAAAATGATATAAGTTCACATGCTTGTGTTTAAGTTCCGAAAATTATTTTTAATTTGTTGGTCATTGTAATTATTATTTTAATTAGAGGATTCGGAGCAATTTTTTCGTTTTTTTTTTTCAATTATTATATTCAGATATAAAATTTTTGCTATATAAAAAAAAAAAAAAAAAAAAATTTGGAATCTCTCCATTATTGGACGAGATAGGCATTTCCGAATTCTTGTCAAATTTTGTAACTTTTATGGATTTTGAAATACATATCCCTTCACTTTTTTCGATATAACTTTTTTTTCTTGAGCGAACTTGTTTAAATTTTCAGGAACTCTAGAAGGAAGGGTATAGCTAAAGTTAAATCGTAAAACATTTTAGATATCTTATCTCTAAAAACACGTTGTAAGGTAAAATAAAAAAAAAAAAAAAAAAAAAAAAAAAAAAAAAAAAAAAAAAAAAAAAAAAAAAAAAAAAAACATCATTACTTTTTTTTTTTTTTAAGAATAGATATCTGAAATGCCTTAAGATGGAACTATAGATATATCTTTCTTCTACAATTTCTGAATATTTGACCAACTTTGGACCAAAATCAAAAAAAAGTTATGTTCCAAACACTGAAAGTGTCAAATTAGACTAAAAAAGTATACCTCACTATTTTGAATATAACTTTTTCGATTCTTAATCTAAAGTGCCCAAATTTTCAAGGAATTGTAGAGGAAGGTATATCTAAAGTTTGATCGTGAGATGTTTTAGATACCTATTCTTGAAAAAAGTAATGATGTTTTGGTATTTGGCAAAAAAATGTTTTTTAATTTTCAAACTTTTTTTTCGCATTTTACCTTACAACGTGTTTTTAGAGATAGATATCTAAAATGTTTCTCACGATAAAACTTTAAATATACCCTTCTTCTAGAGTTCCTGAAAATTTGGACAAGTCCGGTCAAGAAAGAAAAGTTATATCGAAAAAGTGAAGCGTTATGTATCCAAAAATCTATAAAAGATACAGAAATTTGACAAGAATTCGGAAATGCGTATCTCGCTCAATAATGGAGAGATTCCAAATTTTTTTTTTTGTATTTTATATAGTAAAAATTTTATTCCAGAATATAATAATCGGCAAAAAAAAAGCCTAAAAAATGTCCTAATCTCCTTTAGAGTAAGTTAGGTAGTAAAAATTGAGGTAGAAGGGGTAAGCGAAAATGGAACAGAATTGATTGAAATGTGTGCAGCAAGGGTTCTAATGATAGGAAATACATGTCTTATGGAAGAAAGATATTCATAAGTATATGTAGATGGGCAGGGTGAATTGGAAAATTAGACTTTTGGAATACGTGTGGTTGAGATGGGAAGGGAGGAGCAGATTCTTAGATGTAAATAATGTCAAGAGGAGCTGCGATGGGTATCTTGGACCACTGTTTGGTTGTGGCGAGAATCAAAGTTAAAGAGGGTTGGGAGAGAGTGAGAGTGAGAATGAGGGAGAGGATAGTGTTGGTAGTGCTGGTGGAAAGGTTAGAAACGGAGGAGAAGAGTGGGAACTACATAAGAGGGATAAGGAAGAAGTGGAGGGATATAATTGAGAGTGAGATGGATGGGGTGGGAGAGGGAAGTAGTAAATTGAAGGGAACCTTAGTGAAGGTTGCGAGAAGGGTGAGTGCTGTGAAGAAAACAGGTGAAAATATACGAAAGGGTAGTGAGTGGTGGAATGAAGAGTTGGGGAACTTGGTGAAAAGAAAAAAAAGGATGCCTTTAACAGGTATTCTAGTGTGAAGAAGGATAAGATTGAGAGGAGTATAGGGAGAGATGGTGGGAGATGAACAGGGATTTTAAGAAGCAAAAGGTGCGTGGAAAAGGAGTGAGGCAGAAAGCTAACAGAAAATTTTAAGAAGAGAAGTAAATGCTTTGGAAGATGGTAAATAGGGTGAGGGCTGAGAGAGAAGAGCAGGGGAAAGAGAAAAGGGGAAGGATGGTAAGTTAGTACAAGTTGAGAAAGAAATAGTAGAGAGATGGAGAAGGTACTTTAGTGATTTGTTGAATGGAGGGAGAGTTTTTTGAGAGAGGAGAGCGGTAAGGAATAATAAAGAGCAGGATGGCATGGCAGGATACTTACAAAGTGTCTATATAAAGGAAAAAAGGATAAGATGGCGTGTAGGAATTATAAAGGGATAAGACTATTGAGTGTGGTGGGGAAGAAATATGAGGGGGTATTTGTGACAAGAGTGAAATAATTGACAATATAGGAAGTGGGAGAGGAACAAGGGGTTTTTAGAGAGGGTAGGAGATGTATGGACCAAGTACTTACACTGAAGATGTTTGGTGAGAAATTGCGCGAGAATGATAAAGTGGATTATGTGTTTTATGGATTTGGAGAAAGAATATGATAGGATAGGCAGGAAGAAGTTGTTCGAAGATTTAAGAGAGTAGTGAGAGAGGGATGGAGATTATTGAAGAGATCGAAACCTTTAATGAAAACTGTAGAGTGAGGGTGAGTGTGAAGAGATAACTTACTGATTAGTTTAACGTAGGAGTGTGGTTGAGACAAGGGTGCGTAATGTCGCCTTGGCTGTTTAATCTTTTGATGGATGATGTAGTTAGATAAATGGAGAGGGAAGTGAAGGGTATTAGGCTGAGAATTTCGGAAGGTGATTGGGAGATAAATGTCTTGCTGCTTGCAAATGATGCACTCTTGGTGGCTGAGTCTGGGGAAAAGTTGAGAATATTGGTAAGAGAATTTGTGGAGAATTGCGCGAGCAAGGGATTGAGAATAAATCCAGTAAAAAGTAAAGTAATAAGAATTGGGCGTAAGTGGTGAGAGGAGATGAATGAGGGGGGTGTAGAGATGGGGAGGAGAGAGATTAGAAGATGTGAAAGAGTTCAAATATCTGGGAATATTGGTGGAAGAAAAAGGAGGATCTTCAAGTTTTCAGCACCTAGTAGCGAATTAATTAATTTGCACGCTCAAGAATATTACACTGGACGAGTAACGCTCAGCTTGTAAAATCGCCCAATGTAATGAAGTCTTTAGGGATAGCTCCACATACAACCTTTCTCCTGGTGATCCTGTCTTTGGTCAATCTACTACTTTTATTAGTAATAATATACATTCCTGTTAATTGATCGTTCATACTATTTGGGTTTGCCTCTTCCCTTATCACTTCAGACATAAAAATTTCTAGCCAATTTCAGAACCGTCTCAGGATCTCTTTATTTGCTCTTTCACCAGCATCACATATCTCTTGTATAGTCTTAAATTTACAATCCTATCTCTTCTCTTTACCAAACAAATGACAAATGTTCTGCAAGCCTTTATTTTCTGAATCTGTCTTTATTTTCTTTCTCGAATTTAATGCTCACCCTCTGACAACTTTCACGAACACTTGGAATAAAAATAATGTCAAACTTTTTTATTTCTACCATCTATCCAAGATAAATTTCCATTTTCAACATCCTCTAAAACTACTCAGCACTTATATATAATATATATATATATATATATATATATATATATATATATATATATATATATATATATATATATATATATATATATATATATATATATATATATATATATATATATATATTAAGCATCAGAGTTTAAGTTTTCTATAGGGGAATCGAACCCGGGCCCTATAGCACAAAAGCATAGAGTTTTACCTCTACGCTACTGGAGGTTCGAAAGAAAAATCCTATTACGAATTACTATTCATAAGCCTCCTCTTTGAATTTCTCTTTTGCATCGCCAGTAGCGTAGAGGTAAAACTCTACGCTTTTGTGCTATAGGGCCTGGGTTCGATTCCCCTATATAGCAAACTTTGAACTCTGATGTTTAATGAATGTTTAGTCTGCGAGAGTGTTAGCAACATATATATATATATATATATATATATATATATATATATATTATATATATATATATATATATATATATATATATATATATATATATATATATATATATATATATATATATATATATATATATATATATATATATATATATATATTTCAGGTGCACTATGCATTCTCTTTTCGCTGTTCTGAGTTTGCAAGCGCCAAATTTAAGACTTCTAATTATATCAAAATCAGGCGACCAGAGTGTTATTTTAATAAAAGAAAACACAAACCTTTTACGGTACTAAAGTTCAAGCAGGGACAAGAATTATCCCTTGTTGGAGTTCCCCTTATCTTGCCTTGTAGCCCTGGAGGTAGGTCTTTATTTGGTTTCTTTTTTGTTTTTATATTTTTTTTCTGCGTGCTGACTTACCAACTTAGAAGAGGTTATGATTCTTCACACTGATAGTGAGTGAGTTTGTTTGTTTGTTTGTTTTTTTTTTTTTTTTTTTTAAAGAAAAATTAATTTTCAGTCTTGAGAAACTGCTTTTGTCTTCCGGTTGTAAGTTGAAATTTTTTATATTATTTTTTTAAGACTAAACTTTATAAACTATATTAATTATAATGGAGCTTAAAAGACACAGGATAATGGTTAAAAGGTTGAGAGTTATTCCCCTTTTTTGTCCCCTTTTTAGAAGGATGAAAATGTTGAAGAAAAAGAAATTGTTCAAGCTATATATATATATATATATATATATATATATATATATATATATATATATATATATATATATATATATATATATATATATATATATATATATATATATATATATATATTATATATATATATATATATATATTCCTAATCTTGGGCAGACGATGAATCTCGCTACCCGTATCTCTGAAGACATTGGAGAAAGAAACCATTCTTGACATTTACTCTAATCCTTCTACTTATACCGTTAAACTCTTTTCTTGTGTCCATTCGGTCATCTTTTCTCTGTATCCTGTTCTATCTCTTCTGAACTTCCACAGGAGAGACCCTCTTGCAGCAGTTTTAAGTCTGATTGCTTTTTTTTTTTTAAAATGATTGTTGCTTCTGCGGGTTGGATCTTCATGGTCCGCAAATCACATAATGGAGGTAATTTTTTTTCTGACTTGGAGGCGTACGTTCCACATTTTTTCCCTTGAATTTAAGCTAATAAATCTTGGTTAAGCTGTGCTTTTTGCCTCAGACACGGTAATTTTAGAAAATGCTATTGCTTTCAAACTTGTTTGTGTTCCAGACTTTACCAGTAGAGTACATATAAGATTAAATATAGAGGATAGGTCTGGCCCTAGGTAAGAGGGTAGGATAGACAAAGATTGGACTGTGTAGAGAATCTTGCCTCACAAGGCTTCCTCAAAGATGCAGTATGCAACTAGAGAATTCAGGAAAAAGTTTCCACTTTAATTCTGATAATATAAGAGAGAGTGATATAATAGTTTGATGGACAGAAAACAAGTGTTAGACTTTACCTTTTTTGAGGAGAGCTGTGTGAATGGAACAATTCCAGATATGTGGAGCATAGTCCATATAGGAAACAGAAACACCCCTATATATAG
>SEYY01011187.1:0-12500 GCA_009176605.1 Armadillidium nasatum | reverse complement strand
CTGTCACTCCCCGGAGAATGCCTAATAAAGGGTACTTGCATCGCTTTGGAGGGCAATACGTTCTCCCCTACACACACACACACACACACACACACACACACACACACATATATATATATATATATATATATATATATATATATATATATATATATATATATATATATATATATATATATATATATATATATATATATATATATCATGTACCTTGGTTTCCATCTTAATATGTTACTAACGGATTAATCAAGGATTAAAATAAAAATAAAATAATTAATTAAGAAAACAAACCAAATGGTAAGAAGTAAATGGCGTGAAAATAAATTGAAAAACAATTTTTTGCATTTGAAAAAATAAAATTTTAGTGGAAAACAACATATAATGTTCGGGAAACAAAATTATCGCGAAACGGCGTTTCAAAATATTACGTAATTATAAAAAAAATTACACAATTTAATTAAGCTAAAGGGACGAAAAAAATCTGGTATCGGTATCGGTATCGGCCATTTTTAGCCGATACTGATACCGATACCTGAGCGTCCGATACCGATGCCGATACCGATACCAAAAAATGTGCCGATACTCGATACCGATACCGATAATATATATATATATATATATATATATATATATATATATATATATATATATATATATATATATATATATATATATATATATATATATATATATATATATATATATATATATATATATATATATATATATATATATATATATAGGCAGTCTCTTTTCTTGATGGAAGGCCTTATTTTCTGAGTGCTGTGATGGTTTAATAAGAAACATTGTTCACTGTTTATTATTTTAACAGTACTTAAGGAGACACCAAAAATGATTATTTCATTGTTATTAGGATTAATTAAGATTATTTCAAATATTACTGTTAAACAATGGTGAGGCAGAAGACACGTTTAGTCACTTGAAAGTGTGTAGCAAGGAAAACGCGTTCATGGGACAATGCCTCTCGGGTTGTGCGAGCTTATATATATATATATATATATATATATATATATATATATATATATATATATATATATATATATATATATATATATATATATATATATATATATATATATATATATATATATATATATATATATATATATATATATATATATATATATATATATATATATATATATATATATATATATATATATATATATATATATATATATATATATATATATATATATATATATATATATATATATATATATATATATATTACTTACTGTCTTACTGTCCTCCCCCAGGAAGGTCGGGGTCCAGGAAACCGCGACCTGTCAGTGGACTCAGCAGTCTTCTCCACTCATCTCTGTCTTCCCACATTCTTCGTCCCTGTATTTCCTCCATCGTGGGCATCCCCCATCTTCTCAACGCATCCTGCACCGATTCCTTCCATTTCTTCCTAGGTCTGCCCCTTGGCCTTCTTCCATTTGGCGTCCAATTCCATCTTCTCTTCGCAATTCTATATTCCGGCATCCTTTCCAGATGACCCCACCACCTCAACCTCGCCACATCTATTCTCCTCAACACCGGTACCACTCCCACCTCTTGTCTCACCCTCTCGTTCCTTATCCTATCTCTTCTGGTTTTTCCAATCATAGCTCTCAGCATCCTCATCTCTGTTGCTTGAATCCTACTTTCCTGTCTTCTAGTAGTGCACCACGTTTCTGCTCCATACATCATTATTGGTGTCAACACATTTTCGTAAATTACTCTTTTTACCTCCAAACCCATATGTTGATCCTTCAGCAGCGGGTACACAGCTCCTGCTGCTCTCCCTACCTGTACTATTCTATGTGCAATCTCCGCATCATTTCCCCCATCCTCCGTATACACTCCTCCCAGGTATTTAACCTCTTTTACCTTCCCCAAGATCTCTCCATCAAGCTCAAACTCCCACTCCTCCTCCTCTCTCTCCCTACCCATCATCATCACCTCAGTTTTCTCCTTATTTACCTGCAATCCTCTTTCCCTTAGTTTCTCTGTTAAGTTACTCACTATTCTCTCTAATTCCTCTCTATTCTCACCCCATAGTGCCAAATCATCAGCATAGGCCATGATGTCACCTCCCAGGTTTCTTATATCCTCTCTCACCTCACCTATAATTTTATCCATATAAGCAATGAATAATAAAGGTGATAAAACACTTCCCTGCTTAACTCCTTTGTCCACCTCAAACCATCTATCGTTTTTAAACCCCGTCCTTACATTACATTTTGACACTTTATACATACTTTTCAGTGCCTTGCATAATCCTCTGTTTACTCCATAACCTTCCTCCAAGACCTCCCACAGTCTCCTCCTAGGTACTGTATCGAATGCTTTTCTTAGGTCGACAAACACTACATAGGCCCTTCTGTTGTATTCATACATTTTCTCACCTATCTGTCTCAGTACAAACATCAAGTCTGTTGTGCTTCTTCCTCTTCTAAAACCATATTGCTCCTCTCCCAGTTGCGGCTCTATGATATCTCTCAATCTCCTCTCTAACACTCGTTCGTATAACTTTGCCGTGTGATCCATTATAGATATTCCCCTATAGTTCTTACACTCTCCAGTGTCTCCCTTCTGTTTATATATTGGGATGATGATTGTTTTTCCCCAATTTTCTGGAACTTCCTTCCTCCTCCAGCACTCATTTAAGAGCTCTAGCACCTTCTCCTGCAATTCCTCACCTCCCTCTCTTATCAGCTCTACCACCAAGCCATCCTCCCCTGGTGCCTTATCATTTTTCATCCCCCTCATGGCCATTTTCAACTCCTCCTCAGTAATCTCATCTCCCTCTCTCTCCACCACGGCCTCCTCCACTCCCTCCTCCTCCTCCTCCTCCGCTCTTTCCCCATTCAAAAGCTCTTCGAAATATTGCGACCATCTACTATTTATCTCTTCCATCTCTATCATGGTTACCCCTTCCTTATTTTTAATATTACTTTGACTTTTCTTCTTCTGAGTCCTGTATGTTCTAGTTATCCTGAATATTTTCTTCCTACTTCCTCCAACATCTTCTTTCAGTTCCTCTGCTATCTTTTTTGCCGCCTCTCTTTTGGCTTTTCTTTTCACTATTTCTGCTCTGTTTCTTGCCTCTACATATTCCTGTCTTGATTGTGCTGTTCTTCTTTTCAACCAACTTCTCATTTTCGTTGTTTTCGTTTTTATTGCCCCTTCCACTTCATCGTTCCACCACTTAGTATGTCTCTTTTTTGAGCCTCCTACATATCTATATCCCAACTCTTCTCCAGCAGCTTCCATCACCTTTTCCTGCAGTCCCATAAAGATCTCTTCCCTGTTCATTCCTTCTATTTTCTCCTTCACCCTATCTCTGTAAGCATTTCTCTTATTCTGTTCCTTCAAGGAATCGATCTTAATTAGCTTTCTTTTTTCCAAAACATTCTTCTTCTCCAGTCTAATCCTCGTATCTACCACCAGCAATCTATGGTCCGAGTCCATCGACTCTCCGGGCATAACCTTAACATTTAATATAATTCTTTTATCTGATGATATTATGTAATCTATAACTGATTTTTGATCAAACTCTCCTGTATTGTTGTTCCACCTGTACCTGGTGTATATATGTGCCATTCTGTGTTCGAAAAAGGTGTTCATAATTTTAAGATTCTTCCTCATACAGAAATCCAACAATCTTTCCCCCTCCACATTTCTTTCCTCCTCTCCAAAATTTCCCACAACCTCCTCCACCTCACTTCTCCTCTTTCCCACTCTCGCATTGAAATCACCGATCAAAAGGCACACACTATTTTCTTCCTGTTTCAAACCAACCCACCTCTCCATCAGCTCCATAAACTCTTCCTTCTCCTCATCTGTGTGTCCCTGTTGGGGGGCATACACTTGGAACACATGGTAATTTTTCTTCCCAATTCTTAAACTGCATATCATTAATCTCTCCGTTATAACCTCAACCCCAACTATATATGAGCTCAACCTTGGTCCCACCACGAATCCAACACCGTGTTTCCTAAAACCCTCTTCCACTCCTTTGTACATCAACACATAACCGCCTCCTATATCTCTTGCTTCCTCCATCCCTCTCATTCTCATCTCCGCCATCCCAAGCAGATCAATCCTTCTCCTCTCCATCATTCTCACAATCTCCTCCTCCTTATTCCCATACGTCGCTACATTCAACGTTGCACATCTAAATTTTTTAAGAGTGTCCAGATTCGTAGTCCATTTTCGGTGCCTAGTTCGTAACCTATTAAATCTGTTCTGTTCCGAGGCTGAGTCTTGGGTATTGCAAGCAGGTATATATATATATATATATATATATATATATATATATATATATATATATATATATATATATATATATATATATATATATATATATATATATATATATATATATATAATATATATATATATATATATTATAAGGTAGTCTTTGGAGGGAGAAAATGTATTGTATATTTGAATAAGGAGACACTCTGTGAAAAGTGTCTCTAAACTTAATTTAAGTGCATGATAATTTTTCATGTTTTAAATTTCTTATGATTTCAGGTATAGCTGATTGCATAGGCAAGAATCTCCCTCTTATTGTTCTTTCAAGATATTTCTTAAAGCACCGAGGTTTTGCAGTTGCTACAGCATATCTTGGAAACAGCTTCTCGAATTTTGTAAGTCCCTTAACTGCAAACTATTTATTGGATGTATACGGATTTCGAGGTTCGTGTTTAATATTCGGAGCTTTGCTTCTAAATCAATGTGTTGCTGGAGCTCTTTTCCATCCAATAGAATGGTATTTGAAACCTGCGAATCTTCCTAACTCAAACTCTGCAAACAAGAAAAATGACGACGAGTTAATACAAGCTAATCAAGCGGAAATAGATCTAAATGACAAAATCTCCTTACAGACTTTTCCTCATGGTAGGATGTCAAACACATCAATTCAAGATAATAGAACTATACCAGCATTTTCTGATTCTTCGGAAAGTTCTCTAGTAACCCCTATCGTAGTCACTGAAACAGAGATGGTAATTTCAAAGCGCCAAGAGAAGCTAAAAATGAGAAAATACTCAAATTCCATCTTAAAGAGAATTATGGTTTCAACATTTGAAAGTATACAGACGTTGACTGGCATGCGCATAAAAATTATTGCCATAGGGTCAGCTTGTGATTGTTTGGGACAAACTAGTTTCCTAATTTGGATTCCGTTTGTGATAAGAAGCGCTGGTTACTCATTGGAAATGAGTGCCTGGTGTGTTTCTATCTCTTCAGTCACAAATGTAATGGGCAGAGTATTAATGTTACTCCTGTCGGACCGAAAATGGTTTAATGTCAAGTATGGCTTTATGTTTAGTTCATTCTTAATTGGAATTTCAATAATAGGTAAGAAACATTCGTAAAATTTATTTTACCAGAAATGATGATAATTTTTAACTTTTGTCTTTAGGGATGACTACAGGTATGATTTAAATTATTTTCAGCTTTTTCAATTGTAAAAGAACTAAAATTATTTATTATCTGTGTTTGCTGTTGGTGGTTTGGAGTAGGAATATATATCACTCTTTGTCCAAGTGCCTATATATCATGGATGGGAGTGGAGGCTTTTCCATCTATTCTAGGAATATCTAAACTCTTTTGTGCGGTATCTACCATATCAATTAATCCAATCGTAGGTAATGTGTATATATATATATATATATATATATATATATATATATATATATATATATATATATATATATATATTATATATATATATATATATATATATATATATATAGAGAAGCTCCCGCTACTTATAATTCATCCCGGAATCATGCAATATCTATTCTTTGTAACACCAAAAACTCTTTCCTCTCTAGAAAATGCAATGATTTTTTTTCTGGTTCCTTTTCTACACGTCCTTTCTGGCATTTTGCAAAAAAGTCAAACTTTGGTTCTTAATCTTTCAATTCTCTAGTATCTACTGATGGCACAACTGGCATTTTGGTTTCTACTAAAGTTGAATTCTTCGCTCAAACTTTTGCCGCTAATTCAACCTTAGACGATTTCAGATCTATTTCTCCTCCTTCAACCCCCTCCAACACATCTATAAATAAAATTGTAATTTCTTCTATAGACGACATTTCTGCTCTCTCTGAGCTTAACACTAAGAAGGCGTATGGTCCTGAAGGTATCCCTCCTGTGGTTCTCAAAACTTGTACTTATGAGCTTACATCCTGTCTTGGTAAGCTATTTCGTCTCTGTTTTTATACTTCAACCTTCCCTTCTTGCTGAAAACGTGCGCTCATTCAACCTGTGTTGAAGAAGGAGGATCGAAGGATCCTTCTCAATCTTCCAACTACCATTCCATTTCTTTAACCTCCTTTCTTTCTAAAGTTTTCGAATCTATCCTTACCAAGAAAATTTGGAAACATCTCAATTCTTCTAACCTTATCTCTGACCGCCAGTATGTCTTCCATAAAAAATGCTCTACAAATGACATTCTTTCCCTTCTCTCTGACTCTTGATCCTACTCTCTTTTGCATTTCGATGAATCTTTTGCCGTTGCGAAAGACAGATCGAAAGCTTTCGATTGAGTCTGGCACAAAGATTTAATTTCAAAACTTCCCTCTTTCGGTACCTATCCTTCTCTCTGTTGTCGTATCTTTGATTTCCTTTCCGGTTGTTCTATAGCAGCTGTTGTAGACACCCACCGTTCATCCTTTAAATCTATTAATAGTGGTGTTCCTCAAAGATCTGTCCTATCTCCCAATTTTTTTCTACTTTTCCTTAAAGACCTTCTCTCTGTTACTTCATCACCTATCCACTTCTATGCCGATGACTCCACCCTTCATTAGTCCTTTGAATTTGAAAGAACCTCTCTCAATAGTAGTTAATTGACGCAAGGGGGCTAGCCTTTGAGCAGCTAATCTCTGATCTTTGCAATATTTCAAATTGGTGCAGAGAATGCCTAAAAAACTCAATTCCTCTCTCTCTCTCTTTTTGCTCGACATAAACTTTCACACAACTACGACATCTTCGAAAACACACAACTCAAATCTTCGTCTGTCCTTAATATTCTCGGTGTTTCTTTCTTTCGTGATCTTTCTTGCAAAGAGAATGATCACTTTACTTCTCTTTCTAAATAAGCTTCTAAAACGTTTGATGTTCTAAGGCGCCTTCGTAATTTATTAACGCCACACCAATTGCTTGTCTTTTTAGTGGTGTTGTTTACCCCAATGTTAAGTACGTTTCACACATCTGAGGTGGTTCCACTTATACAACTCTCCTGGAAAAGAGGGGGACTTCGGTTTATCAATTCTTCCGCTCTCAATAATTCTCTCCAGTTTCTCTCTGCTCTTCGAATTGTTGCGTCACTCTTTCTATACTATCGCTATTACAATGAATACTGCTCTCCTGAACTCTCTCGTCACATACCTCCCCACTGAGAAGGACTCGTGCGACACTCCTTTCTCATCCTTTCTCTGTCAAACTATCTGACCTCAGACTTCAGCGCTACACTCAATCTTACATAAACTACTGTTAAAGACTATAAATCACTCCGTTTATTCTCTTTTCCCACCTTTCTTTAACTTAACGCCGTATATCGGGACATGGCGGCCCCTAACTTTACAAGATTTCCGGCGATCCGCTAACTCTTGTAGAAATTGGTAGACCATTAGTCTTTGCCCCTCCAGAGGTATATATTATATATATATATATATATATATATATATATATATATATATATATATATATATATATATATATATATATATATATATATATATATATATATATATATATATATATATATATATATATATATATATATATATATATATATATATATTACTCTAACAAACTTTCTCACAATCGTGAGGTGGTGTCTACAGCAGACCACATACATTCCCAACACTCACCCCTTCACCAATCTTTTCCTCTCACTTCTATCATCCGTCAACTTCACATCCTCCTCCCAGCTCATCCCTCTGTCCCTTAATAACTCTTTGACCCTACTCATCCAATCTCCCCTCTGTCTCCCCACACCTGTCACACCTTTCACATCTGATCAAAATACCATTTTTACCAGTCACTTCTCATTCGTCCTACAAACATGTCCAAACCACCTCAGCATGCTCTTTTCGGCTTTCCCAACCATACCCCTTCTCCAACCACATATCTCCCTTATTCTAACATCCCTGCCCTCAGACTTTTCATTTCGAAAATCTCAACCTTTATCCTCTTCCTCACATTCAACTTTCATACCTCGCTCCCATTCATAATAACCGGTATTCAGCATCCCTCAAACATCTTCACCTTCACCTCTCTTGGCAACCTTCCCTACTAATATCACTCAAACCTCCCAACACCTTATCCCATCTCTTATTCTATGCCTCACTACTTTTGTCTCCCACCCAAATTTTACCCCACTGATATTTTAATGAATTGACCAAACCCAATTTCTCTCTCTCCACTTTAATTTGCATTTCGTCTCCCTTACTCAACCTCTCTCCCCTCCCTCCATATTTTTCATGCAAAACACTTTACTCTTACCCGCATTTACTCTTAAGCCCAACTCCTCACATCCTTTTACAATTCTTCCACCAGTACCTTGAAACTCCCCTGTGCTTACGCCAAAAATACAAACTTCACACGCGTACAACAATGACGTCAAGAAAAGGACGGAAACAATTAAAATCATGTGATCAAATCCTTGCTTTATTCAGACAGTTTCTTTTTCTCTCAATACCCGTTCTTCCAAGCATATATATTTGCATTTCTTTGTAATGTTCTCTCTTCTATTTAGAGTTCAACTCTCGCTAAGATATGTTCCTGTAGGTTCAGTGTTCTAAAACACTTTTCTCTTTAATAAACAAAGAGGAATCTTACCTGGGGCACTGAAATTTTACCTTCCATAAAGCTCTTAACTGTTATAATTTCTTTTTTGTTTTGAGGGATAAGGATTTCATTCGTTTGTTTTCATATTGAAGAAATTAGCTGTCCATGTCAGAATATTTTTAATATATATATATATATATATATATATATATATATATATATATATATATATATATATATATATATATATATATATATATATATATATATATATATATATATATATATATATATATATATATATATATATATATATATATATATATATATATCAAATCCTTGCTTTATCCAGACAGTTTCTTTTTCTCTCATTCCCTTTTCTTCTAAGCATATATATTTGCATTTCTTTGTAATGTTCTCTTTTCTATCTAGGGAAATTGGTAGACACCAATTCCAAGAAGAGTTGATAAATTTCCAGGAAGACGATTTATCAACCATTCGGAATGAAAAATGATTATCATACTTTTACATTTAAAATAGAAATTTTCGGGAAAGTCAAGTGTTGCACTTGCATCTTTTTTTTTCCTTCAGAATTGTCTCCCTATTTTCATCATGTACAAAAATCAATTTTCCACTCAATTCAAATAGGTAAATGAATTAAAAGTCAATGTGCCAAATACAAGGCGTTTAAAAGAGTTTATGTCAAAAGAAATTAGGAAAATAGAAAATGGGGGAGTGTTTCAGATTTTATCAGTTGGATACCTATATCATTATATATATATATATATATATATATATATATATATATATATATATATATATATATATATATATATATATATATATATATATATATATATATATATATATATATATATATATATATATATATATATATATATATATATATTCTCACCATACTCCTGTACGTGCTAGCACCTGTCAGCTGGATCTTTCGAGGGAGATCCTTGAGTTTCAAGGGCCCACGGGGGATACCGCTGGCTGAGCCAGGCCTATCGCGGATGCCGGAGATTATTCCCATCAGTGGCAAGAGCACTCCACTGATGTACTCGTTTAACGTCTGAGTCATTCGGAGCTAAGCGCAAGGAGAAGCCGCTCACATTTCCCGTTCCGACCGGCCTCGAACCCTGGACCTCTCGCTTGCTATCACGAGTGCTCGATTGACTGAGCTACGGAGCCTATATATATATATATATATATATATATATATATATATATATATATATATATATATATATATATATATATATATATATATATATATATATATATATATATATATATATATATATATATATATATATATATATATTTCAACAGGAATAATATATAATCAGACGTCCAGTTATACTTACTCTATTTCGCTTCTTGGAGTAACAGGACTGATTGGATTCAGTGCTTGGCTTTTGATGCCATTAGCTGTAAAGTGTGATGAAAATTTGTCTAAGGGAAAAACCTCTAAAGAAGTTGAAGAAATTGTGTGACAGTTTTTAATGACTGAAAGTAGTATATCTCTGAAGAAGATATTGTTAAAATTGTTAGCCTTTGTGCATATATATATATATATATATATATATATATATATATATATATATATATATATATATATATATATATATATATATATATATATATATATATATATATATATATATATATATATATATCACTTATCACCTTTCCCACTTTCGTGAGGTGGTGCCCGCCACAATTCCCTCACAAAACATTCATTCCTATCTCTTATCTCCTTTCACCACCGCCCTCCATCTCAATCTGTCCTCCGCAAATCTTATACCCTCTTGTAAACTCAAATTCCTTCCACCCAAAATCTCTCACTCCATCCATCCGTCTCTACTTTGGCTTTCCCCTCCCCCTACCCCCATCCACCTCGGATCTAAGTACCTTGCCCACTATTCTGTCCTCATTCATTCTACACATATGTCCAAACCATTTTAGCACCCCCTCCTCCTCTATATCCACTACACCCCTCTTTTATCTACACATCTCCCTTATTCTTTCATTTCTAATCCTATCAATCCTTCTTAATTTACATATCGCTCTCAAACCTTTCATCTCAAAGACATTCAAACTTTTAATCTCCCTTGCATTTATCATCCATTTTTCACACCCATACATTACAGAAGATAAGCACATACATTCAAACATTCTTATCTTTAGTTCTTTCGAAATTTTTCCTTTTTTCCATACTTCTCTAAAGCACCCTAACACTTTCATTCCCTTTACCACTGTATTCTTTATTTCTTTTTCCGTCCCACCCCTAGCTTCTACCAACATTTCTAGATATGTGAACTCATCCACCTCCTCATGTCTCCTTCCCACCACTTCTACACCCCCCAACTTTACTTTTTTGTTGGATTAATTTTCACTCATGTTTGTACATTTCCCCTCAAACTCTCTCACTGGCATCTCAACTTTTCTCCAGATTCTGCCACCAACACCGTATCATCTGCAAAAAGTAAAATGTTCACATCCCATTTACTCTCCATATTTCTCAATTTAATGCCATTCCCTTCTCTCTCCATTTCCCTAACTACACCATCCATCAATAGGTTAAATAACCATGGCAACATAACACAACCCTGTCTCAATCCCACTCCTCTGCTAAACCAATCCAATATTCCCTCTTCACCCTCATTTTTAATCTACAGTTCGCCTAAAAGGCTTAGATCTTTTTTCAGTAATTTCCCTTTCAACCCCCTATCCATTAATATTTCGAACAACTTCCTCCTGCATACTCTATCGTATGCTTTTTCCAAATCCAGAAAACATACATACCCCATTTTTTTGTTTTTTTTCACGTAATTTTTCTGTAATCAATCTCAGAGGGAATACCTGGTCCACACATCTCCTACCCTCTCCAAAACCCCCTTGTTCCTCACCCATTCCCTCACTTGTTAATTCTTTAATTCTCGTCACTTACATCTTTTCCATAAATCTTTCCTATCACGCTCAGCAGACAAATCCCCCTATAATTTTTACAAACCATCTTATAACCTTTTCCTTTATATATGGGTACAATGCAGGAGTCCTGCCACTCCTGAGGCACTCTCCCTTCTCCAACACACATTAAACATTCTTCCCAACCAGTCAACCAACTCTATAGGTCCCTCCTCTATCATCTCTCCATATATAACCATCCATTCCTGCGGATTTTCCCTTCTTTACCTTTCTCATCGCTACTTCCACCTCCTATTTTTATTTTTCTTATTAATAATAATATAGTTAACCATAAATTATCATCTCAAATTAACAGAAAATTAGAGACGAATAACTAACTGATTTAAACGATCCCAATTTATTTTATTTTTTACCTATAATATATATATATATATATATATATATATATATATATATATATATATATATAATATATATATATATATATATATATATATATATATATATATATATATATTATATATATATATATATATATATATATATATATATATATATATATAATATATATATATATATATATATATATATATATATATATATATATATATATATATATATTATATCGTACTTATAAAACTTGCTCGTGTTTTACCGCCAGATTTCCTTCTGGAAACCTCCTCGTGTCTCCTTCGAAATGTGGTCCCCATTCATCTGCATTTCCAATAATTGTAGGAAAGGGG
>SEYY01011186.1:2500-7500 GCA_009176605.1 Armadillidium nasatum | reverse complement strand
TATATATATATATATATATATATATATATATATATATATATATATATATATATATATATATATATATATATATATATATATATATATATATATATATATATATATATATATATATATAATATATATATATATATATATATATATATATATATATATTATATATATATATACAATTTCAAGACTGCTATTGGGGATTCGAACCTTGTTCCCTAAGCTTTTAAGACAGAGTGCTATCTTTATACCCCAACAGTACAAAAAGGGATCACATTAAAAAAGCTCATGAACACCCGCCACGATGACTAGTTCAAAAGACCCCCCCCCCTCTGACTGTGCTCGGATACACGGTAACAAGTCAGTTACCATCCCCTTCAACTACAGACAAAATACGTAAGTAATAAAACCTCATAAACAGTGGAGTGAAATTTTACAATTTCAAGTCTGTTATTGAAGGCGAGTGCAAATGACCTGTTACCATGTATCCGAGCGCAGTCGGGGGAAGGTGGGGGGGGATGTCTTTTGAGTTAGTTATCATGGCGGGTGTTTTTGAGCTTTGTCTTTTTAATGCGATCCATTTTTGCACTGCGGTGGTATAGAGGTAACACTTTGTCTGAATAGCTTAGAGATCAGGGTTATTTCTTCATCTAAATCCTTCTCTCCTCAAAATCCATGGTTCGATCGTGCTGGCTCTCGTGCCATTTAGGCTAGAGACATCGCGTATTGAGAGAGGAAAAATTCTCCTTCTCTTATCACCCTCTAATTTTCATTCAGATCGGTTTCGTTGCAGGGATATTCTTCGACAAGCAAAGCGGACCTTTACCAAACGAAGATGTGCTGAGCTCCTAAA
The DNA here is from genome assembly GCA_009176605.1 of Armadillidium nasatum. Taxonomy (NCBI): domain Eukaryota; kingdom Metazoa; phylum Arthropoda; class Malacostraca; order Isopoda; family Armadillidiidae; genus Armadillidium; species Armadillidium nasatum. The sequence goes on along the minus strand of SEYY01011186.1, from coordinate 6,656 downwards.
TTCTCCTACTGATAAATCTTTCTGGCCTCTTGCCAAAAACCTCTCTCATTATTCTGTAAATCTTCCTTTCCTCCTCTTATTTGCTCTGGTGGTTCTGTTGCTAACACTCCAACTGAAAATGCTAAAATATTCGGCCTCCTGTTTTCCTCTAATTCAACCCTGGAGGACTCCAGCAATCCTCCTCTCTTCTCCTCTCAGATGTCCCATGCCTTTAGCTGTGATTACATTTGATCAGGTGCATGGGCTTTTGAAATCTATGAATGTTAGGAAGTCAAACGGCCCGGATGGCATTCCTCCCTGAGTTTTATTGGAAAGTGCTTCTGAGCTGGCTCCATTCCTCGTTCAACTTTTCTCTTCATGCCCCAATGCTAGTACTTTCCCTCAGTGTTGGAAGCACGCATTAGTCCAATCAATTCCGAAGAAAGGTAACGCTCTGATCCTTCTAGCTATCACTTATAGCTCTCACTTGTTATCTTCTCAACTCTCTTTTCTAAAATCATCTAGAATCTCATTCCCTTCTTTCTGATTATCAGTATGGCTTTCGCCGTTCGAAGTCTCCTGGTGATATACTTTCCTATCTGACAGATTTATGGTCTTCTGCCCTTAGGGATCATGGGAAAACTTGTGTGGTGGCGCTTGACATATCTAAGGCATTTGACCGGGTACGGCATGAGTCACTGCTTTTCTAGCATCCCCTCCTTTGAGTTTCCTCCTCCTCTTTCCTTACTAATGTCTAGTTTTCTTTCTAATCGTTTCATTTCTGCTGTTGCTGATGGGGCTACTTCTTCTTCATTTCCAGTCAATAGTGGTGTTTCTCAGGGTTCTGTCTTGTCTCCTACTCTATTCTTACTTTTCATTAATGATCTTCTCAGCTGCTCATCTAATCCAATCCATTCATATGCCGATGACACACCCCTCCATTTTTTTACTCATTTCAAATCTGCTCCCTCTTTTTCATCTAGAGTTGCCTCTCGTCTTCATCTTTCCGATTACATTCTTGCTTGATCTGAATAGAATTCCTCAGTGGAGTCGTCTCAATCTTGTGAAATTAAACTCTTTAAAAACTCAACTTCTCAAAATCTTCCTCTCAAAGACACCTCCTAACTTTTCGTTTTCTTTCGATGGTTTTCCCATCTCTCCTATTGATACTATAAACATAGTTGGCCTTCACATACACAAATGTTGATATTATAAGCATAGTTGGCCTTCACAAATGTCTTGGAAACCTCACAACACAATGGTTGCTAAAGCTGCTTCAAAGAAGCTGAAGTTCTGTTTAATCTGAGAGAATTTTTTACTTCTTTGCAGTTACTCCAATTATGCAAGGGCCTCATCACCACCTGCATGGAGTACTGCTCTCATATTTGGAGTGGATCAGGTGGCATATATAAAAGACCTTTGTAACGTTCATCCCTCCCTCTTTTTCATCTAGAGTTGCCTCTCGTCTTCATCTTTCCGATTACATTCTTGCTGATCTGAATAGAATTCCTCAGTGGAGTCGTCTCAATCTTGTGAAATTAAACTCTTTAAAAACTCAACTTCTCAAAATCTTCCTCTCAAAGACACCTCCTAACTTTTCGTTTTCTTTCGATGGTTTTCCCATCTCTCCTATTGATACTATAAACATAGTTGGCCTTCACATACACAAATGTTGATATTATAAGCATAGTTGGCCTTCACAAATGTCTTGGAAACCTCACAACACAATGGTTGCTAGAGCTGCTTCAAAGAAGCTGGGAGTTCTGTTTAATCTGCGAGAATTTTTTACTTCTTTGCAGTTACTCCAATTATGCAAGGGCCTCATCACCACCTGCATGGAGTACTGCTCTCATATTTGGAGTGGATCAGGTGGCATATATAAAAGACCTTTGTAACGTTCGTTCTTTGTAGAATATTTTCCACCTTAGACAACAATATAGGCAGAACAATATTGACCAAAATGATTTTTCTTCTTGCATTCTGTGATCAATATTAAATATGCGCATTGGTTACCCTAATTACGGTATTCAAGGTCCTTTCACGTTGGGCTTAGCAAAGCAGCATCTATTTCATCTAATGTATTGATGATGATTCTCACTTTAAAACGAGATTTTTCATACCAAACACAAATAATAGATTTTGGTTTTGAATTTTTGTTATACTGAGTATTGAACATATATTACTATATTAGGTTTTGCTTAAATAACCCATTTAATGAACGTCGTTTGTCTTGAGGAATTTTGGCGTCTGAATATAATATAACATGACTTTGGTTTAAGGTCGCAAAGGAGCGCCAGTACGAAACTTTTTGAGTTTCTCTCTCAAATGAAACGTGTTTAAAACTTTTAACATTTTAATAATGTTTAAAGGTTTAAAAATCTTTTTTGTGCTTCGTATATAATATATATATATATATATATATATATATATATATATATATATATATATATATATATATATATATATATATATATATATATATATATATATATATATATATATATATATATAATATATATATATATATATATATATATATATATATATATATATATATATATATATATCACATAGGTGACAAAAATAGGATGTATTTCATTATTTAATTTTAAAGTCTTTTTGTTTTTTGCTCGACCACAATTTGTTTTTGTTTTAGCAAAATTTATCAAAAAAAAAGTTTGGGAAAATTTAAGAATATTTGATTTGGTTTTTCTTTTAGGAAACAAAATATAATAAAGATACATTCATTCAATAACAAAAACCAATAAAAAAGTTTCATAATGTAATTCTATCCTTATATTATATTAATATATATATATATATATAATATATATATATATATATATATATATATATATATATATATATATATATATATATATATATATATATATATATATATATATATATATATATATATATAATATATATATATATATATATATATATATATATATATATATATATATATATATATATATATATATATATATATATATTATATATATATATATATATATATAGTATATATATATAATATATCAAAATCCGCCCCAGGAAGGGTTATTAGCCCTGTTAGTGGGTTCATTCGCGGATGAACCAAGGGTTTAACCTGCCAACGGCAAATATCCCCTGGCTGGCCAGGCCTATAACGGATGCCGATTTTGATTCCACCAGCAGTTAACATTCCCCTGGTGTAGTTATTACGTATCAGTGGGCGGATCTAAGCGCAAGAGAGAACTGCCCAAATTCTCTACTCCGACCAGGCATCGAACCCAGGACGGATTATATATATATTATATATATATATATATATATATATATATATATATATATATATATATATATATATATATATATATATATATATAATATATTCTCTTTTTTCTTCCTACATCGTCTCTTCCTCTCCTTCTTCGTCTTTATTTTTCCTTCTTTTTCTTCGTTTTAAAATTTAATAAATGGTTCTCTAAATTGATTTTTTTTCTGTAATTCAATAACGTCACTATTCTTTTAATACAATTACCACTACTACTACTACTACTAATAATAATAATGATAATAATGATAATGATGGTATTATTATCGTTTATTATAATAATAATAATAATAATAATAATAATAATAATAATAATAATAATAATATATATATATTAATAAAAGTAATAAATTATAAAAATAATAATAATAATATAAATAATTGTAATAATAATTAATAATAATAATAATAATATAATAATAATAATAATAATAATAATATTAATAATAATAATAATAATAAATGATAGTAAATATTTAAATTGAAATTAAAATATTTTATTTATTTTTAAAACAAATTATATGTAAGAAATGTAGAATAAATATCCGTGAGGTCAAAAGGAACAAACGAATAAAACTTAAAATAGAAGAGAGAGAAAGCATAAAGGAAGAGAGCTAATAATAGTAACTTTAACTTGTGAAAAGGAAACATAGTTTGCAATGAAGTTTTGTTCTTTGAGCGCAAACCATCAAACCATTTCTAATTAATTATCACTAATTATAATTAAAATATATTTCATATAACTAAAACGAAAGCAATGATAATAATAATTAATAGGAAATATTAAATAAACGATAAAAATAATAATAATAATAATATAAATAATATTTATGCTGTAATAGTAAAAAAAAAAAAATA
>SEYY01011185.1:0-11470 GCA_009176605.1 Armadillidium nasatum | reverse complement strand
CTTCGAGAGACCTGTCGAGATTTATATCAAACCAGATGGGATAATCTGGTTAAGGTCGACGATGTAGTGCTGATCCGCAGTCCTGTAAAAGACAGACCATTTTGGCAAATGGGAATCGTCACTAAATTGATGTATGGAGATGATGGAAAAGTTCGATCAGTCTTCGTGAAGACACCAGGAGGACAAATCAGTCTATACCCTGTCAAACTTTTGTATCCCCTGGAACTATCTTTAACCCACAGTGGGTCATCTCAACCATCTTCTGCTTCAACCGGATCAATGCCTTCGTCAGCTGTATCCTCAATGCCTGGGACATCTGCTCAGCCTACCACTTCGATATCCCGTCATTCAAAGGGAACACCTTCGGGAACTGTCAGACCAGTTCGGAAAGCAGCTGTGACTGCAAGAGTACACTTCAGAGAAGAAGACTCTGACTCCGAATCTGAATAAAAGTAAAATTTCTCCAGGGTAGTGAGTATTTTTCATATAAAAAAAATGTAAGTATAAATCATTTACTTTTTCTTTTAATGACTCCACCCAAAAGGGCTGGAGCCATCCCTCCCCCTGGAGGATTTAAGAATTAAAATATCATATAGCTAAAATCTAAAAATTACTTAGCACAAAAAGTAAAATGGCAAGTTGCTATTTTTGTAAATTCAGTTCTCATTTTGAAGTCGTAATGACCAGTTCTCATTTCGAATCCGCAAAGGAAATTTCAAATTTTGTTGTCATTAAGAAAGTATCTTAAATAAATTTTCAATCAAGATTTAATCATATCGTTTGATATAAAATAAATTTGACTATTTAATCTGTCGATTATATATTGTTTCAATATATCATTCGTGACTTTACTGCAGTGAAGAGTTCAATTGAATAAAACTTCTAGACGAGAGGAACTAGCTTACTTTTCTGGTTCCCGTGTGAGGAAATAAATATTTCTCAAGAAAAGAAGAATCTTTTCTATTATTAAGATCTGCCTGTGTAAGTTATTCTTCTATTGTGTTATTTCGTTTAGAAGTTGTTCATAATCTCATTCGTAACTAAAATCTGTTTTTTTATATCGCATTTACAGAGATGCTCTTTTGAATACAAGTTAATCTTATGCAAATTTGGGAGAAACCAACCTTGACTCTTGGTTCGGATTATATCAAATTTATCTCCTGTTAATTCTGCAAAATATACCATCTTTGTTTTTATTAACTTTTCATTTCATAACCTAAAATTAAAATATATATATATATATATATATATATATATATATATATATATATATATATATATATATATATATATATATAATATATCATATTAAAATATGAATAGGTAATTAGGTTTCCATATTCTTCCCACCGAAGAAGGGAAATCTCTCTCTTTTCCTTCTAGCTTCTAACTTGACTGTCTTTTACTCTTTCGAAACAGTCTGGTACAAAACTTTGATTTCTAAACTTCCCTCTTTCGGAATCTATCTTTCTCTCTTTGACCTTCTCTCTGCTCTGACTTCCTTTCCGGTCGTTCTATAGCAGCTGTTGTAGACGACCACCGCTCATCCTTTAAATCTATTAATAGTGGTTCTCCGCAAGGATCTGTCCTATCCCCAACATTTTTTCTGCTTTTCGTTAATGACTTTCCATCTGTTACTTCATTTCGTATCCACTCCTATGTCGATGACCCCACCTTTCATTACTACTTTCAATTTGATAGGCGCTCCTCCCAACAGCAGTTAATAGATGCAAGGAGGGTCTCCTTGGAGCAGCTGAGCTCTGATCTATATCGTATTTCAAATTGGGAAGAGAAAACATGGCGTTTTCAGTGCCACCAAAACCCAATTTCTCTATCTCTCTACTCGAAACAAACTTCCACACAACTATAATATCTTCTTCCAAAACACACAACTCAAACCTTTATCTCTTCTTTATATTTTCGGTGCTTCTTTTTCTCGTTATCTTACTTGTAAAGATCACATTACTTCTCTTTATCAACACTCTTCTAAGAGGTTAGTTGTTCTGAGGCGCCTTTAGATTTCTTTACTCCACTCTTTATTGGTGTGTTGTTCACACATCTGAGGTGGTTCTACTTGTACAGCTCTCCTTGAAAAGGTGGAGTCAAGGACTTTTCGCTTTATAAACTCTTCTTCTCTCACAAATTCTCTCCAGTCCAGTCTAGCTTTTGAGTCACTTTCTCTGTACTATCTCTTTTACAATGGACACTGCTTTTCTGAACTCTCTGTTGCATACCTCCTCCATTGAGAAGGGCTCGAGAGAGACGTCTTTCTTCACACTCTCATCCTTTCTGTCCAACTCTCCAACCACAGGCTTAACCGCTATGCCCAATCTTACATGTAGTCTACTGGGAAAGTCATTTCTTTCCTTTATTCTTCCAACTTCCCATGATCTAAACACCTTTAAATGTCGTGTATCGGGACATTTCAGCCTTTTAATTTGACTTAATTTCTGACTTGCTCCATAACTCTGGTGGTAATTTAGTTGGTCTCCGGCTTTTGCCCACCAGAGGTAATATAAAAAAATATATTAATATTTATATATTAACATTTACTCTAATAATTTCCTTTGTTAATAGTATTTATAACTAATTCTCTGCTAAAATATTTATATATGATTCCTCCTTAATTTAATTCAGAACAAAATATTTTTTTAATCTTATTATATATATATATATATATATATATATATATATATATATATATATATATATATATATATATATATATATATATATATATATATATATATATATATATATATATATATATATATATATATATATATATATATATATATATATATATATATATATATATATATATATATATATATATATATATATATATATATATATATATATATATATATATATATATATATATATATATATATATATATATATATATATATATATATATATATATATATATATATATATATATATATATATATATATATATATATATATATATATATATATATATATATATATATATATATATATATATATATATATATATATATATATATATATATATATATATATATATATATATATATATATATATATATATATATATATATATATATATATTTAAAAAAAATTTTTTTAAGTTATCACCGTCACTCACGGGCAGAGCCTTATTCGAGGAGTGTGGTTCTTAGCCAGTGGATATTGAAGTACATGAGTTACAGCTTCCAAGCTAAGGACGTGGCAGCTTAAAATTTTATAGAACTTACAGGGAAAGAAGCAGATATATTAAACTAGAAAAATTTGTATGGATATGGAAATAATTAATATTTAATTAATTTTTTTTCTATAGAAATCTTCAAAAACTATATAGTACCTATAGAAAATCAAATAAGATATGAAATGGTGAAACATTCACAGTATCGAATAGTTGCAAATAATTGATATTATTAAAAAGTAATTTTCCTTTCATCATGGCAAATTTATCAACTACTGTTTGGAATAAAATAATCCTAATTTTCTAACACAAAATTTTGTGTGTATACTCATAGAGAGCCCGTTTAATCTGTCCCCTTCCATAGTGCTTCGTAGCCAAGTCTTGATCCTTCGCAGAGTACTGAAAGAGCACTCTACTGTACTGGTGGTGGATTGCTGGGCAAGTAGTATTAGCATAGTCCTTTTAATCACCGGAAAGAAAGGTTCAGTCTTCTTTAAGAGCTGGGAGACGATAAGATCTTTTAGTTCTTCCCTACTGAGCTTCTTTTCCTTTAATTTTTTTAAGTTATAGCTCTGCTTCTAAGCTATCTAAAGGGTAAAAGCTACAAAATGAAGCTGCCATTTCATATAATTCATCGACTGCCATGAGTAACACGTGGAAAGGATGTAAATAGGTCAGTGCAAAGGTAGGCGTATTTTCAGTAGAAAACCGTATTTCGAAAAAGAGTTTATATAGAACCCAGATACGGAATTATTAAAGATCTTCTCCAAAACTCCGTGGTATTTGTTGCTGAATGGTTGCTGCGGTGTTGCTGCCTATCAACAATCCATGGTATATTCAGATCCAGTCCCAGTTGCTCGGACATTTGATTAGCTTCTTTTAACACTTCACAGGTAATTTTGTCTTCATCCCTGCGATGGTGCCTAATCATTTCCAACGTTGAATGTGCTGCAAGGTTTTAACGAAATCCAAGGTCTTGGATTGGAGAGCATTCACAACTGGCTCTAACACCAAAGAGGACCGCAGCCATTGTGAATGACGACTTACATGCAGCTGAATGCACTTGAAAGTCGCTTTTCTTGTGGTGGCATGGAAATGATTACCAACGCTTGTATTATTTGTACAAAGTGCTCCTTAACACGTTGACTGGAAATGGGGCTGAGCCCATTCCATTTCTAACGTTTTTACGAGTGATTAACCGTTTAGAAGTTATTTGGGGTCAAAAGTTAAAAAAAATTAGAATAGCGGGGTCAAACCACTAGTCCACATGAGCTGAAATTTTAACTGAACAATCTTAGCCCCAATATATGGATGCTGTATAAAGAGATTTTTGATATCACGTCTAAAAAAATGTTATGTCACTCAAATTTTTTTTGAAAAAAAAAGAAAAAAATTATTTAAAAAAAAAAACTTAGAAAAGGGATAGGTCTATAACTTTTGTTTGAACATTATAAAATAATATTTGCTTGAAGAAAGGTATAGTCTCTCAAACTTTTAAAATTTTTGAAAATTGGCACAAAAATGGACCTTATTTGAAGAGCTATATCTCGGAAAAACAAGTTAGATCGAATAATATATAGAAAGGATATTGTAGCCCCATCATTTATCTATAAAACTACCAAAAAAAAAATGTAGTTATTGTTTTTTTTTAAAATATTTTTTTAAAAAAGTTGGAATTTTTTTTTTAACAATTTTTGACTTCGATAGTTGGTCAGTATTGGGCAAATAACAATTTTTCTACACTTCTGACAGCAAAAGTCTATTAAAAATTTTGTAGCCAATAGATTTACGAACATACACTTAAATTTCAGACCAAAAAAATTTTTATGTGGCCTCACCGTAGATTTGAACATTCCTAAAATTTCGAATAACTTCTAAACTTTAACTCCCTCGCAAACGTTAGGAATGGATTTTTTTTCGTCGGGAAAAAAGTATCTATTTGAAATTTTCAGGAATCGGATGAAATTTTTTTTTTTGAGAAGAGCCGTCTACGCATGCTCAACGTGTTAAACACTCTGATACACTTGTATTTTTCCAGACCATCTAGTCTGGCATAGGCTTGGGATGTCTGGAATTAATTTTCTTCTCAAGATCGATCCGCGGAAGAACGTAATGTCCTTTATAGTTCTCACAATATTGTGGATTTCAGGTATTGTGTTTAAATCATTTACTACCAGATTTAGTTTGTGTGAAGAGCAATGAAAGAACAATGATTTTTTTATACTTTTCCCGAAATATTGCTTGGACATCTCATTCTTTGTTAGACATCGTAAAACAGCCTTCGAAATCCAAGCCCAAGCATTTCTCGGGATCCTGTTCTTCGCTCGTAGCAAAGTCGTTAATGGTTTCACAATAGTTTGTTGTGTCAAGCGCTTCCAGTTCTGCAAAGTCAATAAATTCCTCTTTGATATTATCAGTCTCTTTGTTGAAATACCGCAACCCTATTTACAACTGTTCCTTTCCAGAAATATCTGCGGTTTTATCTGCTTGTAAGCTATACGCGCGCTTCTTTTATCTTATTAACGATGCTTTCTTTTATTATAGTACCTACATAAAAAATGATCTCATTCTGAATCAGAACTGATAGGTATGTGGCATTTTTCTTCCCATGTTCAAAATGGTCTTTCAATGACTGGTCTCCCGCATCTATTCGTAAACGGCACAAATCCTTCAGCACTTCAACGATACTTACTCCGAAGCGATAAATCGTGCGAACCAAAAAATGTCAGATGAAATTATTGAAGATAATACCTTTTTATTTTTTCTATGGTTTTCTTAGAAAACTGGTTGATTTGGATGTCTAATGGCACGTCCTGTAGAAATAATGTAGCAGCTTCAACAACAGTTTTATGGCACTTGGTGTTTGTATGTCTCTTACAAGCCTCATAAACATATTTATATTTAGTGAAAAGTCTTATTATTAAAGAGCCCAGGACCCCTCTGACTGAACTTTTATTTGGTGGAAATAAAATGCAAAACTTGCAAAAGGCTCCCCTTAGGAGCTTGGAGTATGCCCGCCAAGAGAATACTGTATGTCTCCAGCCATTGATGACTGAATTTCCTCTTTAACTGGGTAGCATCTTCCAAAAAATTATAGGTCTTCGGTGAAATCCAACAAAGTTTCAGTAACTGTTTCATTTTCTCAGTCGAAATCATAGATCTCTGTCCAACGTATCTTTCAATGTTATTTCAGTGACTGTCATCCACAGATCCGAAATCTGACCCAATATCTTGACTCGTTGAGGAGCTGGTTCTGGGTCTTTCATCGTGCGAAATATGCGTCAGTATTATTTTTAAAATTCAACATAATAAATGCAAGCCAAGTCAAATCTAGGTAGATCAAGTAAGGTATTTATTTCGTTATTTCAAGCGAGCCAAGTAGGGTCAGGTTTACAAGGAAAACGCTTTTTAAACCCTCACAAAGAGCAATAGCTTCTGGGGGGAAAAGCTGCCCCCTGCCTCCCCTGATGACACCCATGTTGAGGTATATCTTGTTTCTGAACAAGTTGATAAGTTACACAGACTATTTGGGCTTTGGATAGGGAACCCCTGCTCCGGTACAGCCCAATCAAATATTTTTTTGACCAACGGTGGGCTTGGTTTTGAATCTTTGATAGGCTGACTTTCTCTGTAGGAGCGAAGCAATTTAGAAAGAATCTGATATTGTATATGTTGAAATAGCGTGGAATGTTGCAAATGTTGGCAATGTTTTCAAGCGATATGGGAGTATTGAGATTAGCTTAATAATACACCTTGCCGTAAACTGTAATTATTTAATTAACTACAGAAAATCCCCTACAAACGATAACTTTTTATGTCCGCTCAGCTAACTGGAACGGAGGTTCGAAACTCAATTTGTATACTTTGCGGAACACACTCGAGAGCGAGGTGTGAATATCGATCCCTTAAACCAGAAAAAAACTGACAACCACTGAGCTACCGTGATATATATATATATATATATATATATATATATATATATATATATATATATATATATATATATATATATATATATATAATATATATATATATATATCAGTGATGGAATGTATGTCATATTTTTCATTGCGGATGCGGATGCGGAATGGAATGCGGATGCGGAATGCAATGCGGATGCAGATGTTGAATTTTTGAAAAGTGTGAATGCGGATGAGGATGTTAATTTTGATGAGGATACGAATGCGTATGCCATCACTATATATATATATATATATATATATATATATATATATATATATATATATATATATATATATATATATATATATATATATATATATATATATATATATATATATATATATATATATATATATATAATATATATATATATATATATATATATATATATATATATATATATATATATATATATATATATATATATATATATATATATATATATATATATATATATATATAAAGTTGAGATAGCTTCTTTCCCAGTGAACCTTAATCTAATTTTATGATTAAAGCCAATACTAAGGGTTTCCAAATACTCATTTAATACACTATGAACTCTGTATCTCGGTCCGTCTTCAGCACAAATTAAATTTTACAAATTTCTATTTTCAAATACAGTCAAAATATAAATTTTAACTACATATAAGATGTTTAAAATAATAATTACAGTAAAATAATAGAAATAAAGTAATAATACTGATATTGAAATAACATGTTTAAAAATAAAAAGGCTGGACTATTTTGGGAAAAAGGACTTCATTATTGAGTGGAAAGGAGATCAGAAGAAGCTTGATGACTTAAGGATGGGCAATGAGTTTTTATATATAAAATTACCCTACGATCATGAAGGAAAAACGCATGTTAAAAATAGAGAAACTAGAAGAAGAAAAAGGGTGGGTTTCTCCATGATCTTTTATTGCAGAGTGTTCAGGAGAGCAAAGAGGAAGGACAGCTCAAAAGGAAACTCCTCTGTGTTTATAAATTCTCATTTTTAATTTTAGACCAGTTTCTTCTATACGTCGCATTGCAGCTTTCACTTTTGAATGAATAAATTAATGAGGATCTGAGAGGCATTGAGTGAGATTCCTTGTGTCTGGAAAAGGTATGAATTGAGAGGGAGTTATAATTTATAAGAATGAACTGACATTGGGGGAATGTAGCTTCAAGAATAGTAAAAAAATTTCTACAAAGTTGAGATGTAAGTAACCCTAAAAACGGAAGTTTTAAGTATATATTTTGCTTAGGTACAGTAGGAAAATGACGAGTGAGTCTGAAGATATTAGTGAGAAACTTGTTAACACTTTTTAACATTAGTGAGAAACTTGTTAATACTTTTTTCCACTTGTAACTTTGTGAATAAATTAAAATGGAAAGGTATTTTAATAAATTTCATCTTTATATGGAATATATATATATATATATATATATATATATATATATATATATATATAATATATATATATATATATATATATATATATATATATATATATATATATATATATATATATATATATATATATATATATATATATATATATATATATATATATATATATATATATATATATATATATATATATATATATATATATATATATATATATATATATATATATATATATATATATATATATATATATATATATATATATATATATATATATATATATATTAGGGATGGAGCGATACCAAAATTTTTGCCGAAACCGATACCTAAAAGTTCCCCGAAGCCGATACCCGATACCCGATACCTGAAAATATGCCGATACTTGCCGATACTACTACCGATACCGATACTTTACTCCTATACAAATTTTTTGCCGATACCGATACCGATACTGAAAAGGCCGATACCGATACCGATACCAATACCGGTATCGGAAAATATGCCGATACTTGCCGATACCGATACCGATACCGATACTTCACTCCATCCCTAATATATATATATATATATATATATATATATATATATATATATATATATATATATATATATATATATATATATATATATATATATATATATATATATATATATATATATATATATATATATATATATATATATATATATATATATATATAATATATATATATTAATTTATTTATATTAATATTTTAAAAAATTATTAAAAAAATATTATATATATATATATATATATATATATATATATATATATATATATATATATATATATATATATATATATATATATATATATATATATATATATATAATATATATAGTAGTATAACTCTGCACTTTCCACTGTTTGATAATTAACATTAAAATATAAAGGCGCACATATTGATCGTATGAATCTGTGACAAGTTGAAAGTATATTGATTATATATATATATATATATATATATATATATATATATATATATAATATATATATATATATATATATATATATATATATATATATATATATATATATATATATATATATATATAGTAAACTCTGCAGTTTCCACTGTTTGATAAGCCTAATAAGGAAATGAGGAGAATTCCACATGAAAAATTGCGTGGGAGCCCATACAGATCTCACGGTCAATCATTTAGTGTCTGAAGGCACAGCCATGTTACCCCACATTCTTATCTTCTTTCCTAACACCTTTCTAGGAGCTCACACCTGTCCACGCTCTTTCCTGATCCCTTTGCAGAATTTTCAAATACCATTTTCAAATATCACGGGGTTCATTCCCTTAGGGGCCGAAGGAGTTGAGAGGGCCTCTTAAAATTTAAAGGAGTAATGAAGGGTGGAGTCATCACAAAGGAGTGGATAAGTGATGAAATAATAGAGAGAAGGTCTTTAATGAAAAATAGAGAAAGAGTTGACGATAGGAAAGATCCCTGAGTAATATTACTATTAATAGATTTAAAGAATAAATGGTTGTCGCCTAAAGTAACTTCTATTTAAAGACTGTAAAAGTGTAAAAGAAGTAAGGAAAAAGGTCACAGAGAGAAGGGAGATTGCAAAATAAAGAGGTTTAGAAATCAAAGCTTAATGTCAAATTCAATCAAAAACTTTCTATTTTTCTAGAGTGACAACGAAAGATTCACCGAAAAGTTGACGAGTGAAGGACCAAGAATCGGAAAAAAAGAGAAAGAAAATCACCAGAAGAGTGTTCTCTATAAAAACCATCCTGGCTGTTAGAAGAATTAAGATGTTTCCAAATTTTCCTGTTGAGGATAAATTGGAAACTTAAGAAAGAACGGAGGAATAGGATGATAGTTAGAAAGGTAGGAGGAGTCCCCCTTCTTCGGCATAGACTGAATGAGGGCATGTTTTCAACAAGAAGGGAAGGTTGAAACAGAATGAAAGCGCATCTCCGAGGATGCTTATATGTCACCATTTATAAATTTGTGGGAAACATGTGAAGAAAGGGGTTTGTAGTAGAGCATAGGCAATCCAGTAAGAGTCTAGGTTACACTAGAGACCAACTAAGAAGGTGAAACCAGAAAAAGTATAAAGCCCATGGCAATAGAGTGAAACGGTATAGTATAGCATATCCTAACACATAGCTGGTTAAGCTCAGTATTTGCATCACTTCGGTTATATATATATATATATATATATATATATATATATATATATATATATATATATATATATATATATATATATATATATATATATATATATATATATATATATATATATATATTAGGGTTGGCCGACGCACCGGGTGCGGTGCGGTGCGCAACACATTTTCAGCAACCCGGTGCGGTGAGGTGTGGTGCGAAAGAAAAAATAAAAGTGCTGTGCGGTGCGCAAAGAAAAATTAACGGTGCGGTGCTGTGCGGTGCATTGCATGGTGCGGCCTCTGGTGCGCACGCACCAAAGTTGATATATCTGCGATAATCATCTGAATATATATATTTGTATATATCAGTATATATATATATATATATATATATATATATATATATATATATATATATATATATATATATATATATATATATATATATATATATATATATATATATATATATATATATATATATATATATATATATATATATATATATATATATATATATATATATATATATATATATATATATATATATATATATATATATATATATATATATATATATATATATATATATATATATATATATATATATATATATATATATATATATATATATATATATATATATATATATATATATATATGTGAATGAAATTGTTCATATTTTCAGTGTATCATGACAGAAGAGTTAAAGTTACTATCTTTATTCCACCTTCCTCACTTTCCTCTCGAAATTTCCTCGACAGAAAAATGAAA
>SEYY01011184.1:10000-12500 GCA_009176605.1 Armadillidium nasatum | reverse complement strand
GAATTTCTTCTCTGTAATTAGCTAATCGTAAAACGAGAGGCAGCTAATTCGATGTAGGAGGAGACCAGAACAAGATATCATTATGTTTAAGAATAAAGGGTGATAAGCATATACATATATATGATCTATACTGCTAGAATTTCTTAGAATTCGGCACCTTTCTTTCAGTTTGTTATTACTTTATCGGGTTAACGATATATATATATATATATATATATATATATATATATATATATATATATATATATATATATATATATATATATATATATATATATATATATATATATATATATATATATATATATATATATATATATATATATATATATATATATATATATATATATATATATATATATATATATATATATATATATATATATATATATATATATATATATATATATATATATATATATATATACATATATATATATATTGGTGAATTCGTAATTTTTTTCTCCGAAACTCATGCAATCATTACTTTTATAAAATTATCTGTAATAATTATAAAAAATGGTTTCATTGAAAGAAAGATAAAGATAAATATTGCTTGAACTAGTAGGGTCTTTCTTTCTGTCATAAGTAACAAATTTTAGTAAGATATTTCCTGAATATAAGTTTTGGTTATCGCTTACTAAAACCCTGTTAACGTGCATAATGTTAGTCTATTCTCATCGACATCGTTCTCTTATTTTCGTTTTCTTGAGAGAAGTCTCATTTTTAAGGGAAAAACAGCAAAATACTCCAAAAACAGCAAAAACAGCAAAATACTCAAAATTTTAGTTCCTCATACTGTTTTATCGAATATTTTGAAAAATAGTTCATAATATGTTTTAATATAGATTAATTAATGTTCTAATTATTTACATGAACTTTAATCTTTTTATTAAAAAAAAATTATGATACAGAGTGACACGACTACTAAACCGGCCTTTTCAATTTAATTTCTTTTAGAACCAAGTATCAATAAACCAAGTATCATGATTCACTAGAGAACTCTTGGAGAAAGAGTTTGAAGCCAGATGTGAGAAGTGTCCGGTCCCATTGCCAGGTTGAAAACACTTCCTGACATTGGATAAAGATAAAAATGGAGAAGAATTTTAAATAATGATAATCATAATAATGAACAATAAATATTTGAAAAAATTACTATGATCTGATTTTATTTTGAATTTGTCAGTTCTTTCTTGTTAGATTATAATTATTAATAAATCATCCTGAAAGTTCTGTCAAAATATTTTAATTTATTTGTTTTTTACAGAAATTCATAACAAAGTTGAAAGTTACTAGTATAAGTGTTTAACCTTTTTCAAAGTCAATTAAACAACTTTAACCTTTAATAACTTTAACCTTTAACCTTTAACAAATGGTTTGGCATTAAAAAAATTTATTTTTCGAACTTAACAGAATTTGCATTCTAAATTCAAAGATTCGTGCATTAAAATAAATCATTTTATTTAAGTATGAAAATATCACTTTCAAATTTCGCATTTATTAATTTTCAAAGAAGGTAAAGAGCAAAGCTATGCTCTTAGAGCCTCCTTAAGACACATAAATGTTTTTATGTATATTACCATAAGGGAATACCCGAAAAACTCGTAAAAATAATTACATCTAACTTTTGCATTGACTCCAAACGCTTTTAAACGTAACTTAAACCTAATCTAACCTAACCGAATCTAACCTACCCTAACCTGAACTAACCGAATCTAACCTAACCTAATCTAACCTAACCAAATTTAATTATTATTTACAAATTTATTTAAGACAAAGCTTAATTTAGAAATAAAATTTTAACATTCATTATTAAATAAAGTAAGCTTACATTACAAACATATTTGGAAATCACAAAAAACAATTACCTTACGGTAATAGTTTTTTTGGGGGATTACTTAAAGTATAATTATTACTAACAATAACTAGACTTTACGAAATAATTCTATTTTAATTTTCGCACAATCTTTAATAAATTATTTAGCAAGTATAGCATCAAACAAAGTTTTCTATAATAATTATTATAAAGTAAACTTTGTATGAAATAAGTTTATAAAAATTTTTACCAAAAAATATTTATAAATTGAAATAAAAATTTTTTGGTACATTTCATAATTCGGTAAATAAACTGTATCAAAACAAATTTAGAATATTCATTTATTATTTTTGTTTATTTTTATATTCAGATTGAACTCGTAATTAAAATAATTAAATTATTAAAAATAATTTAATTCAATAATTTTTTTTAATTATTGTCGTAAATAATTTATTTATTACTGCTTTTACTCTACGTGTTCATGTGTTTAATTGTTTTATATTACTCATTTGCAGGCAAAACTCGATTTCCCCATACAGGTATCCGCGATACCATCCAAATTATGGTATGAGACGCAGATATGAAAGGTTAGTTAAGTTACAACTTTTTTTCCTTTGATAATATTACTAATAATATAATTAAATGAATAAGTGAATAAGATAATGATTCTATAATTTTTGTTTC
>SEYY01011183.1:0-16058 GCA_009176605.1 Armadillidium nasatum | reverse complement strand
AAAAATCAGGGAAAGCCGGGGTTAAAATGGCAAATTATACTTTAAAAAAAATTCAATTTTTTTTTTTAATTTTAGCTGATTCTGCTGAAATTTTAAGTTTATTTACATTTTTTTATGGAAAGAAAAGTCCATTTCTAGCGTTTTTCCGAGTCTATTACGGTTTTTTTTTTATTTTTTTTTTTTTTTTTTTTTTTTTTATTTTTTTTTTTTTTTTTGAAATTTGACCCTTTTTCAAAAGAATGGTGGGGCCAAACCACTTTTTGGAATGAGCTGAAAGTTGGACTTTTTATTCAAAATTCTATGGGCTACAAAAGTTTCTAATAGACTTTTGTTCCCAGAGTTATAGGAAAAAATGTTATAAGCCAAAAACTGACCAACTATCGGGAAAAAAATCCACCTTTTCGGACAAAAATTATATATATATATATAAAAAAAAAAAACTATATCATTTCTTATTTTTTGTGGATGTATAGAGAAGGGGTGGGGCTAAAAATTCCTCTATATACCTTATTCGATGCGATTCGTTGGTTTCGAGTAATAGCCTTCAAAAAGGTCCATTTTTGACCAAATTTCAAAAATTCCCAGTTGAGAGGCTATATCTCGTTTCAAACAAATGGCATTTAATAATGCACTAAATAAATGTTGTTGCCCTGTCCTTCCTCTAAACAATATCCACGAATAAAAAAATTATTAGGTAGCGTTTTTTTTTAAAATATATATATATATATATATATTATATATATATATATATATTATATATTATATATATATAATATATATATATATATATATATATATATAAAATTTTTTCCTCCAGAAGGGTACGATTTTTGCAAAAAAAAAATTCAAGTGCTTATAACTTTTTTCTAAACGTGATTTCAAAAATCTATTCACACCAATAAAAGAAATTGGGGCTAGGATTATTCAGTTAAATTTTCAGCTTATGTGGGCCAGTGGTTTGACCCAGTTATTCATTTTTTTCAACTTTGGGTCCAAATAACTTTCAAACCGTTATAGACTCAAAAAAATGCTCGAAATCAACTCAGAACTTCTTGAAAAAATGCATATACCTTGAAAATTTCAGCTCAATCAGTCAAATAACGAAAAAAAAAAATTCAATCAAAATAAAAGAAAATTAAGAGTTTTTTTCTTTTCTGTTTCTTTTGACCGCTCCTTTTCTGCTAGTGAATGTTCATCTTTGTTTTTTGATTTTAGATACTCCATAAAGATTTGGTTGAAATTTTTTACTTGTGACAGCCGGTTGTTATCTTCTTATTTTCTGACTGCAGATGTTACATTTAGCTATTTCGAGCCTATCCTCACACATTGTTAAGTATTCCCATACTGCTGAAGCTCATCTTTTAGCCATATTGACTGAAAGTATAAACAAAATAATAATTTTGAAATAATGTAGCTAAATTATACAAGTTTGATTCATAGCAATAAAATAACAATGATATGCATAAATACAGGTTAAATTGATAATTTTATATTTTACAATTTTTCAAACTTTACCTTAGGGTCTTACCAGGTAAACCTGTTGAATCACTATTATGAATTAGAATTTTTTTTTATTTTTTTTAATTTTTGTATTTTTTTTTTAAACTTTTACTATACAAAACTGTAATATTATGAAAATTTTTCGGAGAAAATGCATATAATCTTTAATTTAAGTGAATGTTGGCTATTCTACTCCTTCCTTACAATTAAATAAACCTCAATTAAATTTATATCTAATTTTCTTAACTTAAAATTTCAGTGCTTTTGACCTCTTTACAAATTTTAGGCAACTCCGTCCAGAACCCCAGCCCCGGTCGGTCCATATATATAATATATATATATATATATATATATATATATATATATATATATATATATATATATATATATATATATATATATATATATATATATATATATATATATTATATATATATATCCTCTGGTCCTCTGGTGGGCAAACGCCGGAGCCCTACCAGTATCCACCAGAGTTGGGGAACAATCGGAAATCTGGTCGCCAATGGCTGACGTGACCCGATACACGGCGTATAAATGTGTGCAAGTCAAAGGAATTTGGGAAAATAGGTAAAGTGAGTGTGTTCCAGACTTTACCAGTAGAGTCATGTAAGAGTGAGCATAGCGGTTAAGTCTGGGGTAGCAGTTGGACAGAGAAAGAGTGAGACTGTGTAGAAAGTCGTGTCGCACCAGCTCTTCTAAATGGAGGGGGTATGCGACATTAGAGTTCAGAAGAGCAGTGTCCGTTATAATAGCGATAGTATAGAGAGAGTGTCGCAACAATTCGATGGAGAGAAAGAAATTGGAAAGAGTAAGAGCAGAAGAGTTTATTCGACGAAAAGCCCTAGTCTCCACCTTTTAGAGAAATTCTGTATGTGTGAAACCACCCCTGATGTGTGAGGCGTACTCCATACAGGAGCGAACAACACCCCTATGAAGACAGGTAACTGGAGTAGTTAGAGGATTGAGAGGGGTCCCCCTTCTTCGGCACAGGCTGAATGAGCGCACGTTTCCAGCAAGAATTGATGGTCAAAGTAGAAAGACAGAGACGAAATAGTTAACCAAGGCATGGTGCAAGCTCAGAAGCACAAGTTTTGAGAGCCGCATGAGGAATACCATCAGGACCATACACCTTCTTAGTGTTAAGCTCAGAGAGAGGAGAAATGACATCTTTAGAAGACATTACAATGTTAGGCATAAATGAGTTGAAGGGGGTTGAAGGAGGAGGAATAGTTTCAGAATCGTCTAAGGGAGAGTTAGAGGTAAAAGTTTGAGCGAAGAGTTCAACTTTAGTAGAATGTAAAATGACAGTTATGCCATTAAAAGAAACCAGAGGAGGAAAAGGGGAAGAAATCAAAGTTAGAGTTGACATTTTTGCAAAATATCAGAAAGGGCGAGAGGAGAAAAGAGTTTTTAGTATCTCGAAGAATAGATTTTGCACGATTTCTGGATGAAATATAAGTTGAATGAGTTTCAGGAGTTTGAAGACGATTGTAATATTTGGATGATATATATATATATATATATATATATATATATATATATATATATATATATATATATATATATATATATATGAACCGCCCGGGGCCCCGACCCCTGCTAACCCCGGTCATTTTTACTGGCCCCGGCCCCGGCTAAAAATCAGGGAAAACCGGGGTTTGCCTGCCGGGGTTAAAATGGCATATTATACTTGAGGGAACAATCAAATTTCAAAAAAAAAAAATTTTATTTTCAGCCGATTCTCCTGAAATTTTCAGTGTATATAGCTTCTTTCCCGGTTAAAAATAAGTCCATTTTTAGCTCTTTTCTGAGTCTATAACTGATATAAAAAAAAATATTTTTTGAAAATTTGACCCTTTTAAAATGAATGGCGTGGCCAAACCACTTTTCGGAATGACCTGAAATTTGGATTGTATATTCAGAATTCTTCTGGCAACAAAAACTTATAACAGACATTTGTTCCCAGTTTTAGAAAAAATAAGCCCAAAACTGAACAACTATCAAAAAAAAATCCACCTTTTCGGTCAAAAAATTTAAAACTAAACTACAACTATAACATTCCTTATTTTTGGTGGGTGCATAGAAAAGGGATGATGCTACAAATTCTTCTCTATACTTTATTCGATGCGATTCGTTGTTTTCGAGATATAGCCTCTCAAAATAGGTCGATTTTTGACCAAATTTCAAAAATTTCCAAAGTTTGAGAGGCTATATCTAGCTTCAAACAAAAAGCATTTAATAATGCACTAAATAAAAATTGAAGCCCTGTCCCTCCTCTAAACAATATTCAAAAAATAAAGAAATTAGTAGGTAGCGTTTTTTTTAAATAATTTTTTTCTCTGGGAGGGTACGATTTTTACAACTTATAACTTATTTCTAGATGTGATATCAAAAAAATCTGTTCTCACTAATGCAAGAAATTGGGGCTAAGATTATTCAGTTAAATTTTCAGCTCATGTGGACCATTGGTTTGACCCCACTATTCATTTTTTTCAACTTTGGGTCCAAAGTAACTTTCAAACCGTTAAAGACTCAGAAAAATGCTCGAAATCAACTCAGAACTTTTGGAAAAAAATGCGTATACCCTGAAAATTTCAGCGCAATCAACCAAATAATAATAAAAAAAAAAAATTTTTCAAACAAAATATAAGAAAATTAAGATTTTTCCTCTTGCTTTTTTAAAATTTTCTCTTTTTTTCTGTTTCATTTGACTGCTCCTTTTCTGCTAGTGAATGTTCATTTTTGTGTTTTGATTTTAGATGCCCCATAAAGATTTGGTTGAAATTATTTTACTTGTAGCACCAAGAGGTTCTCTTCTAATTTCCTGACTGCAGATGTTACATTTAGCTATTTCGAGCCTATCCTGAAACATTGTAAAGTACTCACAATAATGCAGAAGCTGATCTTTTAACCATATTGATTGAAAGTATAAGCAAAATAATAATTTTGAAATAATGTAGCTAATTGATATAAGTTTGATACATAGCAGTAATATAACAATGATATGTATAAATATAGGTTACATTGATAATTTTATATCTTACATTTTTTCAAACTTTACCTTAGGGTCTTATATGTAAAGCTGTTGAATCACTATTGTGAATAAAAAAAAAAAAAAATTTAAATTTTTGTACTTTTTATTATGCAAAATCTGTAATTTTCTGAAATTTTTTTCGGAGAAAATGCATATAATCATTAATTTAAGTGAATGTTGGCTATTCTACGCCTTTCTTATAATTAAATAAACCTCAATTAAATTTATATCTAATTTTTTTAGCCAAAAATTTCAGTACCTTTGACTTCTTTACAAATTTTTGGCAACCCCGGCCGGTCCCTATATATATATATATATATATATATATATATATATATATATATATATATATATATATATATATATATATATATATATATATATATATATATATATATATATATATATATATATATATATATATATATCACGAGAAAAAGAAACACCAAGAATATTAAGAAAAGATGAAGGCTTGAGTTGTGTGGAAGATTGTGTCGAGTGGAGAGGTGAAGGAATTGAGTTTTTGAGGCACTGAAAACAACCATGTTTTCTCTGCCCCAATTTGAAATAAGTGAAAGATCAGAGGTTAGTTGCTCCAAGGCTACCCTTCTCGAGTCTATCAACTGCTGTTGGGTGGGACGTTTTTCAAACTGGAAGGAATAATGAAGGGTGGAGTCATCATAGGAGTGGATAGGAGATGAGGTAATAGAGAGAAGGTCATTAATGAAAAGTACAAAAAATGTTGGGGATAGGACAGAACCCTGAGGAACACCACTATTAATAGATTTAAAGGAAGAACGGTGGCCGTCTACAACAGCTGCTATAGAACGACCGGAAAGGAAATTAGAGAGAAGGATAGATAATGAAAGAGGAAAGTTTTGAAATCAAAGCTTTGTGCCAGACTCTATCGAAGGCTTTCGATATGTCCAGCGCAACAGCAAAAGATTCACTGAAATGCCGAAGAGCGGAGGACCAAGAGTCAGAGAGAAGGGAAAGAAGATCACCAGTAGAGCGTTCTTACGAAAGCCATACTGACGATCAGAGATAAGATTAGAAGAATTGAGATATTTCCAAATCTTCCTGTTAAGGATAGATTCGAAAACTTTAGAAAGGACGGTAGTTAGAGGGTTGAGAGGGGTCCCCCTTCTTCGGCACCGGCTGAATGAGCGCACGTTTCCAGCAAGAAGGGAAAGTTGAAATAGAGAGGCTACGACGAAATAGTTTACCGAGGCAGGGTGCAAGCTCGGAAGCACAAGTTTTGAGAACCACAGGAGGAATACCTTCGGGACAGTACGCCTTCTTAGTATTAAGCTCAGAGAGAGCAGAAATGACGTCTTTAGAAGAAATTCTAATTTTAGGCATAATTGAGTTAGAGGGGGTTGAAGGAGGAGGAATAGCTCCGGAATTGTCTAAAGTTGAATTAGAGGCAAAAGTTTGAGCAAAGAGTTCAGCTTTAGAAAAAGGTAAAACAGCAGTTGTGCCGTCGGAAGATATTTAAGGAGGGAAAGAGGAAGAAGCAAAGTTAGAGTTGACATTTTTTGCAAAATGCCAGAAAGAGCGTGAAGAAGAGGAACCAGAAAGATTATTGCATTTTCTACGGAGAAATGAGTTTTTAGTGTTACGAAGGATAGATTTTGCACGATTCCGGGATGAGATATAAGTAGCGTGAGTTTCTGGAGTTTGAAGACGACGGGAATCCCTAAAGGCAACATCCCTGCGGCGGATAGCACGAGAACAAACAGAGTTAAACCAAGGTTTGTTATGTTTAGTAGAAGGGAAAGAATATGGAATGTATGCCTCCATGCCAGAGAGAATCACCTCGGTAATGCGTTCTGCACACTCCGAGGGTCCCCTCCCACGGAAGCAATAATCATTCCACGGGAAATCGAAGAAGTACGACCGCAAGTCCGACCAGCTTGCGGCACTGAAGTGCCACAAGCTTTTCCTTTCCGTAGAAGGGGGTCTTTCCTGCGGAAGACTTGAAGAGATAGAAGAGGATACAGAGATAAGAAGGTGATCGGAGGAACCCAGAGGAGGAAAGAGTTTAACAGTATAAGGAGAAGTATTAGAAGTTAGGAAAAGGTGTAGAATGTTGGGTTCATCTCCAAGACGATCAGGAATACGAGTAGGGAGTTGCACCAACTGCTCAAGGTCGTTTTGGATAGCGAAATGGAAGACACGTTCACCAGCTGTATCGAGAACTAGATGAAAGCCATTGGTTGTGGTGAACATTGAAATCATCTAATATGATGATTTCAGAGAATGGAGAAGAAGAGAGAATGTGCTCTATTTTGGAGTTTAAAAAGTCGAAGAATTTAGGATAGTCAGTAGAATTAGGAGATAAATAAGCAGAATAAATGAATTTAGTCGTAGAATTACAAGAGAGCCTAAGCCATAAGGTGGAAAATTCGGAAGACTCCATATTAGAGACACGAGAACAAACGACGTCGTGGCGCACGTATGCACAACAACCGCCTTTGGCTGAAAATTGAGGATAAAGACAGTAGGAGGAAACAGAATAGGGTTTGCTATCAGAACGCTCAAACATCTGAGTTTCGGTCAAGAATAAGAGGTGAGGTCTAGAAGAAGAGAGGTGATGTTCAACAAAGTGGAAATTAGAGTGCAGACCGCGATTGTTTCAGAAATTAATGAAAAAAATAGACCGTGCATCAGGACAAGCCGGCAGCTGTGTCTTGGTGGCACCAACCCCATCACCGGAGGCCACCAACTCCCAAGTGGTGATGGGGGAAGGGGTGGATGAATGGCTATATTTGGAACCCACCCCCCGGGGCTTCTCCGAGGCTACTTTTGTTGGGGCCATCATTTAGTGTTTTTTTTTTTTTTAAATGGTGTCTGTATTAATGTATTGTGTGTGCGAAGGAGAGTTTACTTCGATTTAGAAGAAGGTGATCGCGAAATGGAACGAACCATTGAACACCGGGATGAGATGGGATGTACCCTTAGCATCCCATATACCCAATAGGGGGTAATCTCATATATATATATATATATATATATATATATATATATATATATATATATATATATATATATATATATATATATATATATATATATATATATATATATATATATATATATATATATATATATATAGGATGTTTCAAAATTGTCTGGTTAAACTTGCTCCAGTGGTTATACAGAGCCCAACTGTGAAATAAGACTATAAACAAGGTTCACAAACTGCATAATTTAAAAGTTCCTGCGATTCTAAATCTAAAGTAGTTGTTATGCCACACGAAACAAAAATATAATGGTAGTTATCATTTCGTGGGTAACTATAAATGAATTATTTGCTATATATACAAACTATCACAATGACATGTGTAAGACCACTAGAAATCCTATAAATCTTAGTTCAGGTTACATCATAGATTTTGGACGTGAAAACAACCAATTAAACCCTACGAAACAACAAGTATGCGTAAGCTATCAGAAATGTCTTACACTACTTGTGTCTGCCGCTTTCTGACATTCAATTTTTTACCTTTATATAAGTGGAGAAATTGACTGATATTCAGTTTTTATGAACGAGCAAACTTGAATTCGAATTGAACTCGTTGGCTGTATGCAGAAATATACCCTACTCAACGATGTTTTGCTAAGGGAACGTTTGCGGCGATCCACCAATGTCTCAGGAAATAATTTGACTCAGCACTGAATCACCAACTGTGATACTATAAGACGTATCCCAACACCTTTAGTGGAGAAGAATATGCTAGACAGTATTTCTGAACACCCAGGAAACGGCACACACAAACTTTTCAGAACTTTGCGAGTTTCGTATTCTACAGTAATCTACCCTAACCATTTTGTGTGCAACAAGTGCAGTCCCTCAACGTTGAAGATTTCCCATCACGGTTGCAATTTTGTCAGTGGATTCTCCGACAGTGCAGCCATCCAGTTTCATTCTTGTTTCCAATTTACGGATGAGATAAAATATGCGAAAGATTCGATAAATAATATCCACAATGAACATATAGAATTTGATGTTAATCTTCATGCTATGATAGAATCTCGACATTAAAAGTCTTCTTGTAGTATATGAATCAGTATTGATAACTATCATATGTTAAGACCCAAGATTTTGTCAGACGTTATACAGACGGTTTTTGGAGGGTGGAGAGCCTCCTAGACGGCATTTCGCTAGCCATTCGACTTGATCTTTAGTTTTTGCACGATGGTGCTCTACCAAAACATTAGTTTGGTTGTCAGACAGTATCTTAACGATACGTTTCCATACGGGTTCAATTGGTAGCTGGACCATTTCCATTACCTGCACTTGCAACTCGTTTGACTACTTTTGGAGCCATTTTCGATAACTTGTATACGCAACCTAAGTTCCTACTGTAGATGTTTTTCGCGACTGTAAAATCAAGCTATCGACCTTACATGGAACACCCAGAATCGTAGTTGGGATCTGTATAACCACTGGTCAAAGTCTGATTTAACAATCCTAAAACAGTATATATATATATATATATATATATATATATATATATATATATATATATATATATATATATATATATATATATATATATATATATATATATATATATATATATATATATATATATATATATATATATATATATATATATATATATTTTATTTTATTTTTTTTTTTATTATTATTATTATTATTATACACATCACCACCACTCACGGGCAAAGCCCTATTCAAGGAAGGGGTGTTAAAAGAATAAAAATGAAAGTAAATAGAGTACAAAATCCAGAAAATAAAAACCACCCCTACAGAACCCACCTAACCCAAATTTCTCAGGTGGGCGCAGACGCGGGCTTTAAAGAAATTGAGATTAAATGCGGAGGGAAATACAGAAGATGGAAGAGAGTTCCATAAAACAGAGGTGGCAGGAAAGAAAGAGGCACCACAGCGGACAAGCCTGGAGTTGCCTATGTCTACGCAAAATTGATGCGCGGACATTGCACCCCTTGTGCTGCGAGGACGCCGTAAAGGTGGAGGTACACGAGTGGATAGTTCCCTCGAGCATTTGCCACTGTAGTACCTATAGAAAAGTGACAAGGCACCAACATCACGTCGCAAAGATAAAGAATCAAGAGAATTAGAAAGAGCGGGACAGTTTATAAGTCTTTTAGCCTTTGACTCAACCCTATCCAAAAGACGGGTGAAACCTGAGCCACCCCAGATATGAGAGCAGTACTCCATACAAGAGCGGATGAGACCCTTGTATAATTGGAGTAACTGCGAGGAAGAAAAAAATTCTCGCAGTCTAAACAGAAATCCCAGCTTCTTTGAGGCCGCCCTAGCAACCATTGTGATATGAGGTTTCCAAGACATTTTTTTGTTTATGTGAAGGCCAAGGATGTTTATATTGTCAACAGGAGAGATGGGAGAACCATCGAAAGAAATAGAAAAGTTAGGAGGTGTCTTTGAGAGGGAGATTTCTAGAAGTTGAGTTTTTAAAGAGTTGAATTTCACAAGGTTGAGACGACCCCACTGGGAAATTCTATCCAGATCTGCAAGAATGGAATCGGAAAGATGTAGACGAGAAGCAAATCTAAATGCAAAGGAAGAAGCAGATTTGAAATGAGTAGAAGAATGGAGGGTTGAGTCATCGGCATATGAATGTATAGGGTTAGATGAACAGCTGAGAAGATCGTTAATGAAAAGTAAGAATAGAGTAGGAGACAAGACAGAACCCTGAGGAACACCACTATTGACAGGAAAGGAAGAAGTCGCTCCATCAACAACAGCCGAAATGGAACGATTAGAAAGAAAACTAGACATAAGTAAGCAAAGAGAAGGAGGAAACCCAAAGGAGGGGAGCTTTTAAAGCAGTGACGCATGTCATACCCGGTCAAACGCCTTAGATATGTCAAGCGCCACCACGCAAGTCTCCCCATGGTCCCTAAGGGCAGAAGACCATAGATCTGTGAGATAGGAAAGTATATCACCAGTAGACCTCGAACGTCGAAAGCCATACTGATGATCAGAAAGAAGGGAATGAGATTCCAGATGATCTAAGAAGTGAGAGTTGAGAAGGGTTTCAAAGATCTTAGACAGAATACAAGTGAGAGCTATAGGGCGATAGTTGGAAGGATCAGACCGGCTACCTTTCTTCGGAATGGGCTGGACTAATGCGCGCTTCCAACACTGAGGGAAAGTACTAGTATTGAGACATAGAGAGAAAAGTTGAACGAGGGACGGAGCCTGCTCAGAGGCACACTCCCTTAAAACTCGGGTAGGAATGCCATCCGGGCCGCTTGCCTTCCTAACGTTCATAGACTTCAGAAGCCCATGCACCTGGTCAAATGAAATCACAGGCAAAGTCATGGGACCTCTGAGAGGAGAAGAAGTAGGAGGAGGATTGCCGGAGTCGTCCAGGGTAGAATTAGAGGAGAATAAGAGGCCGAGGAGAGATTAGCCTTTTCAGTTGGAGTGTTAGCAACAGAACCATCAGAGCGAATAAGAGGAAAGGAAGATTTTCAGAAATTGTTGGAGATGTTTTTGGCAAGAGGCCAGAAAGATTTTTCAGTAGGAGATATATATATATATATATATATATATATATATATATATATATATATATATATATATATATATATATATATATATATATATATATATATATATATATATATATATATATATATATATATATATATATATATATATATATATATATATATATATATATATATATATATATATATATATATATATATATATATATATATATATATATATATATATATATATTATATTTATTTTCCCAGAGAATACTTATTGAGTGCTAGAAATTAAATTCTACTCTAGCATGAGATGCCTTTGAGGTTTATAATGAAATTATTATTTTATTTAATTTCAGCTGCTGTTGTTCCTTTTTGCTGTTTATTTCTTCTGCTGGATTTGTGAATTCTCCTTCATAAGAACGACTTTTCATTTGATTGTTCCATTATGTGTTTTGCTTTTCATTTCAAAAATAACATTTTGGGAATTTAATAAAGACTAACCAAAAATTTGATTATAGTTTTTAAAATAGATTTTTGGATTTTTCTCAGTAATTTTAATTTTCAAAACACAAGAATATCTAAAGTAAGAGTTTTGATAATTTTAAAATTAAATTTTTTAGCAATAAAATAATATCGTTTAAAATCTTGTGATTTTCTTTATCCTATTGAATTTGTTTCTCCCTCCCCCGACTTATGTTAAAGTTAGTGATGGGACGATTAATAGTCATCGTCATCGTCAAAGTTTTTCTCAATCGTTGTTTATTTTCTTGAGATTATTTTACATTTATTGGCTTATAAATATCTCTATATCTTCTTCTATTAAGAGTGAAAGGCTGTTTAGTAGTGGAAACCAATTATATACTCCAAGACTAAATCGAATTACCCTAAAAACTGAAGAAAAGATTATGGGTGTGTTCCAATGTGACGTCACACTTCAGTCAGCTGCAGCAAAAATATTTAGCCGAAACTTTATTTTCTTGGGACCCTTCGCAGTAACAGTTGTCAGCTAATCTACATAAATAAACGTAAACATATTTTCAAATCTAATTTAAACAGTCATTTAATTAATTTAAGCAATCACTTAATTTAATATCATAAAGGCCGTATGTTGGAATATAATTTTTAGGTCATGTCATGTGTAGGAATATAAGATAACGTTTAAGTCAAACAAAGATTTTAAAAAGATTGGCGGCAGCCATGGCCGTGATTAAAAAAAACAAAAAAACATTGGAACCAATGATATTCCTAATAACTGAATATCCTGTTGCGATTGATTCATTTAAAACAATTTAATAATTCGAAAAAGCTAAAGTAATTTGCAAGCAAATTTGAGTAAGTGTGTTTACAAAATGTATTTATTTTAAAAGAAGCCTTGGCTAAACGCCTTTATGTTTACATCACTTGTCCGTTCAAAATTTAAAATTGCGGCAGGGAAAACTGAAGAAAGAAATTTCTATCATTAACTTTCGCTGCTGGTAACAGAAAATTGCTGCAGTAAAACTTGAGACACGATTCGTGGAACGTTTCGCTTTAGCAATCTTCAAAATCTTTAAAGAATCATGACTGTGGAACACCTCCAAATGTTTTTGCATCTTAATGTAATAGCTGTAAATTTATAGTACTGAAATTTTGCATATCTTCACTGAATTTTTTGAAATCGATGTTCTGAAGATGTTATTGTACTATATATTAAAATTACATGTATTTACTTATTTGAATAATGAAAATACAATTTAATTCATCCTTGTTATAAAATGTTTTAAATTTATTTTAATTAAAATTTTTAAAATATATTTCAATTTCGTCATCGTCAGATTTACTATAATTGTCATCGTCAAAGTATTCTTAATCGCCCGATCACCGGGTGAAATACTCGACACACACACGCAAAAGTTTATTCAATAAGTAAGTAGGTCAAGGCAAAAAAAAATAACAATCGAAGGAAACCCAGTTGTGGAATAATGCATCACATGAAAATGTTATATGGCTATATTCCTTTTCTCAAGAATACACCACAGTATTCATTGACCAATATATATTAAAGTGATTGTAGGTTTAAGTGAACATGAACACAATTATAATAATAATAATAATTGCTATTATTGACAACCTTGTAATAATAATTATAATGTTATTTGATAAATATGAAAAGGTTATTGTGGGAAAGAGAAAAAAGTTGTACCTGGAGATGGTCAGCTGAAGTGTGAGAGCCGCAACTAGACAGCAAAAGCTGGAGTCTGAGGGAGAAATCTGGTGTCTAAGCAGCAAGTGCCCACACATGGAAAAAGAGAAAATACATAGTAAGAAAAGAAAATAGTAACTATAAGAAACAAAAATAGTATTTACAATATAAGAATGGGGTACTAGAACTGACACATGCTATAACATTCAGTTGAAATAAAGAAATGTTGGATATGAATACAGTACTTGATAAGAGCTCTTTAGCATGTAAGGTTAGTTAGCTGTAGGTAAAAAATTCACTTTAAAAAGCAAGTTAAATAATAACTGATCTCTCGCTGTCACTACTAGATACTCCTTCTGTGTCAAAATGGAGCGTAGTCCATACCATCTTTTATTAGGGCGCATTCGGAGGGAACGACTACAGGATCCCCCTCCGAGATCTTGGAGAACAGCTTGTCATTGTAACCTAAGAGGAAGACGGACTGTTCTGCCAGATCGTGTACGTCCGACACTGGAAGGACGTTGGGAATACTGCCAGAAGAAGAGGCAGCTGGAGTTGGAGTTGGAAAAAACGGCTTTGGTTGAATCTACAATTAAGGAAGTGAAGAAGGAGGAGTATGAAAAGCTGGCACATGTTGTGTAGCAGGAATGAAAAGTGTAAGTGTTAGAGAGGCTATGAAGTCAACAGAAGTGTCCGGATCAGACTCAATAAATGCAGGTTTAATTTTATTGATAGAGAAGACTTCTGTAAGCCTAAGATATTGAATGACAAAAGTCTTCTCACTACAACTTAAAACCTTAAAAGTTCCCTCGTATAGAGCCTGCGCGGGTGCTCGATATGAGTCGAGGCGAACGAAAACATGAGTGCAAGTAGCAAGCTCTTTAGGAATAAAAGAGTATGTTTTGTGTTCGTGTTGGAGGTTTCCAAGAGGTGGAACATTGGCGAAGACGAGAGAGATATGCCAAGGGATCATCAGTAGAAGCTCGAGAATTATCGAAAAATTCACCGGGGAGACGAATAGGAGAACCATAGACTAGTTCAGCAGCTGTGCACTGCGTCTTCCTTCAGAGTAGAGGGAGTGACAAGAATAACAAAAGGAAGAATTTCCGTCCATTTATCGTCTGTAGGATGTGCAGCAAGAGAAACTTTCAACTGACGGTGAAAGCGCTCCACCATGACGTTAGCTGAAGGGTCGTAGGCAGTAGTTTGAATGCGTGAGGTGCAAGAGACAAAATCACGCCACAAAAAGGATTCAAACTGATGTTCCTGGTCAGTCATGATTGTCTCAAGCACACCGAAGCGAGACACCCAAGTGGCTGGCCAAGAAAGCTTTGGCCACAGTCTCGGTCTTGATGTCTTGAAGAGGGATGGCCTCACAGGCCAACGTGTGAAGCGATCGATGTAGGTGAGAAGGTATGGAAAACCATCGGAAAGAGACAAGGAACCGATGAGGCCAATGTGCATGTGTTGGAGCCTCTCACCTGGAGAAAGAAAGTCACCTTGTTCCTTTGGCAGGAGAGACAAGCGCATGCCCAGGTCTTGAAGTCTCTATGCATGTGTGGCCACACGAAGCTGGAAGCTATGAGCTTCTGTGTTGCCATTATTCCTGGATGAGACAGGTCATGCAGAGAGTGGTAGACTTGTTTCCTGAAGGACGAGGAGATCCAGTAGAGGTATCACAGACGAGCTGTAGGGTGTAGGGTTGGCCGAGCTCCGGAATTTTCCCCACCGCACCGCACCACACCGCACCAGGTCGTCGTGCACCGCACCGCACCAACTGTCATTTGTTGCGCACCACACCGCACCGCACCGGAAGCGCAAATCCGCACCGCACCGCACCGCACCAAACTCTAATCTAAGCGCACCGCACCGCACCGAAATCAGCGCACCACGCACCGCACCGCACCAACATATACAATTGAAGCATATATATATATATATATATATATATATATATATATATATATATATATATATATATATATATATATATATATATATATATATATATATATATATATATATATATATATATATATATATATATATATATATATATATATATATATATATATATATATATATATATATATATATATATATATATATATATATATATATATATATATATATATATATATATATATATATATATATATATATATATATATATATATATATATATATATATATATATATATATATATATATATATATATATATATATATATATATGGAGTAAAAGTTGTATTGATAATATTTAATTTTTTTAAATATATGTAATAATCGATATGTATCGAGTTGGGTACCGATATATCGCGTAAATAAGCGATATTCGATATAATATCGATCTTTGAGTTTGAGTGTAAGAAAAGATTCGAACGAAAAAGCCGGTAAAACACGGTTAAAATTTTGTAACTCTGTAAATTGAAATTATTATACGAAATAAAAAAATTATTAAGCAGAAAAAATATTTGAATACACAACCTATACATATTGTTTAATTAAGATAAGAAAAAATTCTGAAAAGGTAAGAAATAAAAATTATTTTATATATAGAAGAACTCTAGGTCCTCAAGAAAAGGATTAGCAAACTAACGACCTTAAGGCTACAAAGCCATCTTAAGCAAGACTATAATTTTGCAAGTGGGTTGATTCTAGAGTGACAATATAGAACGAATATAAATAAATAAATAAAAAAATTTTAAATAAGAACAAAAATAAAGTCATACCTAACAAATTTTTACAAAGGCTTAGACCTACATCGTGATCGCAAATTCGCGTGCAGAAATTATAAAAAACAAT
>SEYY01011182.1:22500-25549 GCA_009176605.1 Armadillidium nasatum | reverse complement strand
ATATAGAACATTAATTCACTTTAAACACAATAAGGACAATGTTTCAGCCCCGGGACACAGGGCTCTCATTAGATACAGCTTTGATAATCAGACAGGAAAAGACTCAGCTGAAACCCAAAATAGAAGCAACCTTATCTGCTATTATATATGTGAGAGGGCTTACGTTGGTGAAACTCTTAAACATTTAAATTTTCGAATTAATCAACATAAATATTGTATATAAGAATATGCAATCCAAACAAAGCAGTATTTTATCATATGTCACATTTGAATCATTCCATAGATTGGAGCCAATCCAACTTCATTTTTAGAAGTAATAATAAAAATATTCTTCAATTTGTCATGAGTGTTGCCATGCGCTTTTACAACAGTATTAATAGAGCTTCAGGCGCATGCGCGGTAGACCCGTTAATAGCAGATAACGTTGCTTCTGTTTTGGGTTTGAGCTGATTCTTTTTCTGTCTGCTTTATCAAGCTGGACCTGATGAGGACCCTGTGTCCCGGAGCTGAAACGTTGTCCTTATTATGCTTTAAATGGTTTTAAAGTTTTACACAAAAATAAGAACGTTATTTTAGTGTTTTTTGGATTGCATATATATATATATATATATATATATATATATATATATATATATATATATATATATTATATATATATATATATATATATATATATATATATATATATATATATATATATATATGGGAGGAAGTAGATACTATTTGAAGCGATGGGAATTCCTTTCCCCCCACACTGGGCATACCTCAAAAGTGATAGGTTTAGCAGGAACTTTCTTCTCCATTTCCTTGCAGGCACAATAGATAGCATAATATAACGTTTTATTGTAATTACATTAAGAATTGTGAAAACTTGGAAGAGCTGTATCCTAAAACTGTTCCTCGTCGGCTTCTCGCCATCATAACTTGAAGGGATTGGCGATGCCAAGTCTTCGCTGGCGAATTGCTCTGATGCACAGATTATACTTTTTCACTAATTCCTGTAATAATTCGCTGTCTTTGTTCTTTTTTTTCGATTGTTGAACATCACCTCCTTTCTTCTAGACCTCATACTTTGTTCTTGAGTTTTTGACTGAAAGTCATATGCTTGGACTCTAGGACAGCAAACTCTGCTCTGTTTCCCTTACTGTCTTTATTCTTAAGTTTCAACTGTAAGCTGATGTACAGTCGTGAACAGAAGTTCGTTCCTATTAAGCTGGAAATAAATATTTATATAAAATGGAGATCATCTCAGATTCAGCCAATCACAGTTCAATTAAGCCCCTCTCAATGTTTTTATTTTCTTTTTATTCAAAATAGAGCTTTTATGAAATGATCTCCATTTTATATAAATATTTATTTCCAGCTTAATAGGAACGAACTTCTGTTCACGACTGTACATATGTACTCAAACACGCTGTTTACTTTCTTGTTTTTAATTTGGAGTCTTTAAAATTATTCACCAATCTAAATATAATTAAATTCCTTAGTTCTGTTTATCTATCTAATAACTTCTAAATTCTTTTCCTAACTAAATTCAAAATAGAGCACGAATTCTCTTCTCCTTTCTTAAAAATTATTATATGGGTATTTTCAATGGTCACCTTCGCCAATGACTTTCTTCAGGTTCTTGAGACAAATCCGGTGAATTTGTCTTTCATTTCTTTCATTTTTCTATTGAAAATTACAGTGAATAGATGATGTAACTCCCTACCCGAATTCTTGATCACCTTGGAGGTGAAACCAACATTCTAGACCTTTTCCTAGCTATTTTTCCTTTTCTTATTCTATTAAACTATTTCTACTTCTTGGTTCCTCTGATTAACTTTTTATCTCTGTTTCTCTTCTATCTCTCCAACTCTTTCGCAGTAAATAACTTTGCCTACTGAAAAGATGAATTTTAGAATTTCGTTGCCACAACTGGTCGGACTTACGGTTGTAGTACTTCGATTTCTCCCGGTGTGAATGTAATTTCGGAGGGAGAGTTTATTTTTAGTGCACAGAGGGAATAATCGATGTGATTGTCTTTTAAATGGAAGCATATATTCCGAATTCTTTCCCATTAACTAAAACTTAAAAACATTTGATTAACTTGCTTGTTCTAGTACCATTCGACTCAGAGACTTTCATCTACAAATATCATTGACTTCAAAAATCTATAATTCAATGGTTCTTTTATTTTTTTCAAGAATCGAGCTAAATTTATCCTTCGTAACTCCATGAGGACTTTTCTACCTAGAAAATACAATAATCTTTCTCATTAATATTCTTCACTCACTTTCCAGGATATTGCAAAAAATGTCAATTCTAGTTTCTCCCTCTTCTTTCCCTCTTCATGCTTTTTTCCAACTGCAAAACACCGGTCATAGTTTTTTTTTTTTTTTTTTTTTTTTTTTTTTTTTTTTTTAAATAAAGTTCACATCTCACGGGCATTGCCCTATTCGAAGAGAGGAACTTTTCTAGGTACTATATACCTAGGATCCCGAAGTGGGATCGAACCGGCGCCCTCAAGCAAGTGAGTCAATCACCCTACCGTTTGAGCCACGGTACCTCAATTCCGACTACCTCAATTCTGCTACCTCAATTCCGACTCCAGTTTCATCATTGTAAAGTACGGAGCTTCGTCTCCGGCTACGGCTACACCAATTAAAGATCCACAGCATCAGGCTCCAACATTTAACAATTATGTGGCTCTAGTTTGGCTGAAACTAATTTCTTTTACTTTGACTTTGGCTATACTCAAAAATTTCTTTCTCTACCAAAAATATTATTATTTTTTTTTTTGCTCGGAATACACCCTAACCCTTACTCCTCCTCGACCCCTCAGTCTAGAACGTTTGCCAATACTGAAAAAAAACTTATATAATATTTATGCTGCATTTTCCTTCTTTTCTATATTTCTCTCTTTGAGATAACTTAAGAGCTTCAAATTCAAATATATATATATATATATATATATATATATATATATATATATATATATATATATATATATATATATATATATATATATATATATTATTATTATTATATTATTATTATTATTATTATT
>SEYY01011180.1:30000-40831 GCA_009176605.1 Armadillidium nasatum | reverse complement strand
TGATAACGCACGTTCCTTTATACAAGGCGTGAATTCATTCGAGTCATTTGTGGTTTCAGAGAATGGAAAAGAGTTTCTTCGTAAAAATCAAGATAAAACATCATCGAGTACCACTTTACAGTCCATGGACTGCTAGCCTTTGGGAGAGAATGGTTAAAGTCGTCAAAAGCTGTCTACTGAAGACAATTGGAAGATCTTCTGTCGAATATTTCAGCTTTATAACAACTCTCTCAGAAATAACTGATGCTATAAACTCTCGTCCTCTGACTTATACTTCGAGTTCTAATGATGTGATACCTCTCACACCAAATTGCTTTTTAAAACCACATTCCAGAACAAGTATGGTAATAAGAAAAGAAGATAATTCTGATCTTATGGCGATGTATCCTTCATCGTCTAGAAATGCTCTGATTAAAGCCCTAAAAAAATCATCTGACAAATTTGAAGATTTTAGAACAAGGTGGTACGAGGAATATCTATTGAAGCCTTCGAGAGACCTGTCGAGATTTATATCAAACCAGATGGGATAATCTGGTTAAGGTCGACGATGTAGTGCTGATCCGCAGTCCTGTAAAAGACAGACCATTTTGGCAAATGGGAATCGTCACTAAATTGATGTATGGAGATGATGGAAAAGTTCGATCAGTCTTCGTGAAGACACCAGGAGGACAAATCAGTCTATATCCTGTCAAACATTTGTATCCCCTGGAACTATCTTTAACCCACAGTGGGTCATCTCAACCATCATCTACTTCAACCGGATCAATGCCTTCGTCAGCTATATCCTCAATGCCTGGGACATCTGCTCAGCCTACCACTTCAATATCCCGTCATTCAATGGGAACTACTTCGGGAACTGTCAGACCAGTTCGGAAAGCAGCTGTGACTGCAAGAGTGCACTTCAGAGAAGAAGACTCTGACTCCGAATCTGAATAAAAGTAAAATTTCTCCAGGGTAGTGAGTATTTTTTATATAAAAAAATGTAAGTATAAATCATTTACTTTTTTCTTTTAATGACTCCACCCAAAAGGGCTGGAGCCATCCCTCCCCCGGAGGATATAAAAATTACAATATTTAAATAGCTAAAAAATCATATAGCTAAAATCTTAAATTAAATTGCTCAAAAAGTAAAGTGAGAGGTTGCTATTGTTTAAAAAAATCAGTTCTAATTTGAATTCGTATTGACAAGTTCTCTTTTTGAAATCATGATATTATATTATATAAACAGTTCTAAATTCGATTCCTCATATGAAAGTTGTAACGAAAAGCTTCTAAAGATTTAAATACATTTCGAAAACCTAAAATAACTTCATAATTTGACTCCTTCGAAATATTTTTCTTTCTATAGTTAAATTGTGAATCAACATCAGTCGAGGGAGCAAGACTAAACTTCTCTGAGAGGAACACGAATGCACATTATTTTACTCATCCTGAGAAACTAAATGTTTCTCAAAACGAAACAATCAAAGTGCTTCTTATGTAAGTTTTTTATGTCAGTGTTCTTTCTTGTGTATGTTGTTCTTGTTCCTATTTAAAAACTAAACATTTTGTTCTTTGTATACTTTTACAGAGACGCTCTTTCGATGATCAAGAGCTATTTTCTGCAAATATTTGGAGAGATTGCCTTCGACTGATTTCTTCTAGTTTACAAAAATAATCTCCCATAAATTCTGCTAATAAACCATCTTT
This sequence comes from Armadillidium nasatum, assembly GCA_009176605.1. Lineage (NCBI taxonomy): Eukaryota > Metazoa > Arthropoda > Malacostraca > Isopoda > Armadillidiidae > Armadillidium > Armadillidium nasatum. The sequence goes on along the minus strand of SEYY01011180.1, from coordinate 39,142 downwards.
TTTAAAAATAGCTTTCTTTAAAGTCCAAAATTTTTATAATATATATAAAATAATTTTAAATTTTCTTTTGCAAAAATAACTCGCGACCTATTTTTAAATTAATACTAAAATTGACAATAAAATACCAACCTTTAGGATCTAAATATTTTTTCATCATCGGAAAAGAACAAAGCACCGAATATTCTTAAAACCTTTGATTTTTTAAAAAGGGATAAATAAACATTTTTACATTATTGTAGACACACTCAAGTTGCATGTGTGTACAGTAATTGGAAATGAAATAGAAAGTGTTGTATAGTATGATACTTTTTTTACCAAAAACCCAGAAAAAAACATCATTTCCCCGGGATTTAGGCAAAAACCCACCCGGGCTTGTTTTTTGCCAACCCTGGAATTAAATCTTATGAACGTGTCGAAATCCTGTTAATTGTAATAAGAGGAAGCAAAGAGGTCAGCAGGACACAAAGTGTTTTTGCCAGTTACAGCCTGAAACGTTAAGTACCCAGAGTCATTGGAGTTGCAATGCATGCTGAGAAGAACCATTGGCAGCGAAAGCAACCAATCATTTTTCCTAACAGTCAAAGCAGATTTTATGATCCTTTGGAAACACTCCACAAGGGCGTTAGACTTAGAATGATTGGCAGAGGTTCGAAGACAGTGAAAGTTAATCATATGAGAGAGTTCTGAGAAGATCTCAGTTTCGGACTGAGTACTCCTGTCTGTAAAAATGCAAAGTCTCACCCCAAATCTGGAGATCCACCAGAGGAAAGTATACGAAACGGACTTTACAGAAATGTTGGAGATTAGGAATAGCTTCCATCCATTTCGTATAACAGTCAAGGCAGGTTAGAATGTAGTGGTAAACGGTAGAAGGATAGTTATTTAGTTGCGATTATGGAGTGAAGTTGTGTTTTGTGTTGTTTTCGCGGTTTTATTTTTTTGTTTGTGATTTTTTTAAAAGTTTTCATTAATCATTTTTAATATTTGAAGGAAATATCCCCCTTGTTACTTTAGTGTTTTATCAGTGTTGTGTTTTAAATATTTTCTATCTGCTGTGGTAGAATTTTCGAATCCAATAACTTTTACTAAATTGAATTTAAGGTAAGTTTAACGAATATTTTATATTTTGAATAGAAACAGTATTGTAGTATAGTTTTATAGGTAATTTTAGCGTTTATAACATATATTTTTGTTTTATTTTATTTTGTTTGTTCATTTGTTTGTTTGTTTGTTTGTTTGTTGTCTTATTGTTTGTTTGCTTGTCCGTTTGTTTGGTTAGTTTGCATCTGTTTGCTTGTTTGTCTGTATATTAGATTGTTCGGCTGTTTGTTTGTTATAATTATGATTGCGGGTTTGCTCAGGCGTGGGTTTCCTATACACTTTACCAATGTACGTGGCTTACGCTCAAATTTACATTCTGTGAAATATCACTTCTATGACTCTCATTCTAGCCTTTTGCCCTTGTATGAGACCCAGATATCAAAATTACTCTTCTAACTTTTCTAATATATCCAAATCTAACTTATTTTATAATTTTCGTTCTGAGGGTGGAGTTTGTGCCTACTTTAACACTTGCACTCTGATAACATGTCGTGTGAATCTTGAATCTCCTAACTTCGATATTCCATGGCTTAAATTCTTTCTTCCTACCTCTATAATAATCATGTGCTTCTGCTATTGTTCTCCCAATAGAACAGATTTTTCTGCCATTTTTAAGTACCTAACTACTTCTCACGAGACTGTTGCATCTTCACATCCAAGTACTAAGGTCCTTTATTTAGGGGATTTCAATGTACACAACACTGAATGGTTGGTTGGGTTCCTCTTATACTAATTCAGGGGGAGAGGAGGCCGAATCATTTAGCATTCTTAACGATCTGGAGCAGCTGATTGAAGAACCAACACACATTCCAGATCGTCCGAACCAGTTCTTGAACACTCTTGACTTAAGTTTCACTACTAGTCCTTCTCTCTATAAATATGGTATCTTCGCACCTATTGGTAACTCCGACCACAATCTGATTTGTCTTAATTTTCATGCATTCTCTCCAACTGCTCCACTTTACCCTAAGCGTATCTCCTGGCACTTTCATCGGGCTGACTGAGAGGCTTTGCGTTTCTTCTACGCTAACTATCCCTGGAGGGACTGCTTTGTCTCTGAAGACCCTTCGGTCTCTTCCGATAAGGGGGAAGCCGTAATCGTTGATGGGATGAGCAGGTTTATACCTTCTTCGCCTAAATCTTTCTCTCCTCAGAATCCATGGTTCGATCGCGCTAGATTTCGTGTCATTCAGGCTAGAGACATCGCGTATCGAGAGTGGAAAAATTCTCTTTCTCCTATCACTCTCGCTAATTTTCATTCATTTCGGAGTCGTTGCAGGGACATTCTTCGACGAACAAAGTGGAACTTCATCAAACGAAGGTGTGCTGAGCTCCAAAATTCTCCTTCTGAAAAATCTTTCTGGCCTCTTGCCAAAAACATCTCCAACAATTTCTGTAAATCTTCCTTTCCTACTCTTATTCGCTCTGATTGTTCTGTTGCAAGCACTCCAAGGCTAACCTCTTCGGCCTCCTGTTCTCTTCTAATTCAACACTAATTCTGGCAATCCTCCTACTTCTTCTTCTCTCTGATGTTGCATGCCTTTACCTGTGATTACATTTGATCAGCTGCAGGGACTTCTGAAGTCTATGAACGTTAGGAAGGCAAGTGGCCCGGATAGCATTCCTCCCCAAATTTTAAGGGACTGTGCCTCTGAGCTGGCTCCGTCCCTTGTTCAACTTTTATCTCTATGCCTCAATACTAGTACTTTCCCTCATTTTTGGAAGCGCGCATAGTCTAACCTAATCCGATAAAAGGTAGCCACTCTGATCCTTCCAACTATCTTCCTATAGCTCTCACTTGTACTCTGTCAAAGATCTTTGAAGCCCTTCTCAACTCTCACTTCTTAGATCATCTGGAATCTCATTCCTTCTTTTTGATCATCAGTATGGCTTTCGGCGTTCGAGGTCTACTGGTGATATACTTTCCTATCTCACAGTTTATGGTTTCCTGCCGTTAGAGATGATGGGGAGATTTGCGTGGTGGCGCTTGATATATCTAAGGCGTTTGACCCTGTATGGCATGCATCACTGCTTTCCAAGTTCCACTCCTTTGGGTTTCCTCCTTCTCTTTGCTTACTTATATCTAGCTTTCTTTCGAATTGTTACATTTCGGCTGTTGTTGATGGAGCGACTGTTTCTTCCTTTCCTGTCAAAAGTGCTGTTCCTCAGAATTCTGTCTTGTCTCCTACTCTATTCCTACTGTTCATTAATGATCTCAGCTGCTCATCTAACCCAATCTATTCATATGCCGATGACTTAACCCTCTATTCTTCTACTCATTTGCATCTAGAGTTGCTTCTCGTCTATATCTTTCTGATTCCATTTTTGCAGATCTTGATAGAATTTCCCAATGGGATCAGCACTTTCGAATGGTAGGGTAGGAGTGATCAGATGCCGAGTTGCTACAACGACTGGTGCTTCAGGGAGTTGACCTCTCACATTCCACCCCCATTGCGTCACCCTCGCAGAACAAGGGGTAACTTGCTTGCACATGAACTTTGTGTCAGCATTGCAAACTCAAGGCTTGCACGTTGTGGTACCTTCTTTTCAGCCACCTCTGTTCTATGAACTCTCTATCTTCTGTTTTTCCTGCTGTATAAAAATACCTCTACTTAAATCCTTTGTCTGCGCTCACCAGAGGTATCTACGTTAGGTTCGCTATTGGTTTTTTTTTTTTTTTATCCTTTAATTATGCTCGCTTCTTGAGAAGGGCTCTGCCCGTGAGTGATGTAATAATATATATATATATATATATATATATATATATATATATATATATATATATATATATATATATATATATATATATATATATATTATTGCTTTCGTGGTAGGGGTCCCTTGGGTGTGCCGAGAGCATTACTGAAGTGATTCTCCCTGGCATGGAGGCTTACATTCCATATACTTGCCTTTCTACTAATCTTAACGAACCTTAGTTTAACTCTGCGCGTTCTCGTGCTATTCGCCGCAGGGATGCTGCCTTCAGGGATTACGATCGACTTCAAACTCAAGAAACTCATTCAACTTATATTTCATCCCGGAAATATTGTTGAAAATGCGATAATCTTTCTGGTTCTTCTTCACCCCCTTTTTGGCATTTTCAAAAAATGTCAACTTTAACTCTGCTTCTTCCTCTTTCCCTCCCCTAGTATCTTCCGACGGCACATCTCCCGTTTTGCCATCTTCTAAAGCTTAATTCTTTTCTCAGACTTTTGACTCTAATTCAGCCTTTGACATTTCCGGAGCTATTCCTCATCCTTCAACTCCTTCCAACTGATTTATGCCTACAATTGTAATTCTCTAAAAATGTCATTTCTGCTCTATCAGAGTTTAACACCAAGAAGACTCAAGGTTCTGATGGTATCCCTCTTTTGATTCTCAAAACTTGTTTTTCTGGGCTTGCACACTGCCTTAGTAAACTATTTCGTCTCTGTCTTTTTACTTAAGCCTTAACTTCTTGCTGGAAACTTCACAATTCTTTAAATAAAATTTTTGATGGCCAGTATGGCTTTCGAAAGAAATGCTCTGCTGATTTTATTCTTCCCTTTCTATCGGACTCTTGGTCTTCCGCTCTGGGGCATTTCGGTGAATCTTTTGCTATCGCGCTGGACATTTCGAAAGCTTTCGATAGTGTTTGTTAGAAAGCTTTGATTTCTAAACTTCACTCTTTCGGAATCTATCCTTCCCTCTGTGACCTTCTCTCTGATTTTCTTTCCGGTCTTTCTATAGCTGCTGTTGTAGACAGCCACCGTTCATCCTTTAAATCTTTTAATAGTGGTGTTCCTCAGTATTCTGTCCTGTCCCCAACACTTTTTCCATTTTCATTAACGATATCTATTACTTCATTACCTATCCATCCCTATGCTGATGACTTTTCCCTTTATTACTCCTTTCAATTTGAAAGACTCTCCTCGCAGCAACAGATATTTGATGCTAGAATGGTGGCCTTGGAGCAACTGACCTTTGATCTTCCCGCATTTCAAATTGAGGCAGAGAAAACATAGTTGTTTTCAGTGTCTCATACACTCAGTTCCTCCATATCTCTACTCGACAAAATCTACTACACAACTTTAACATCTTCGAAAACTCACAACTCAAGCCTTCATCTGTCCTTAATATTATCGGTATTTCATTTTCTCTAGATCTTTCTTGGAAGGATCACATTACTTCTCCTCCTAAACAAGCTTCTAAGAGGTTGGGTGTTCTGTTGCGCATTCTTAATTTTTCAAGGCCAATACAGTTGCCTTTTCTTTATTGGAGTGTTGTTCTCCCCTGAATATGGTACGCCTTAAATCTGAGGTGGTTCCACTCACGCAGGTCTCCTTGAGAAGGTGGAATCTATGGCTTTTCGTCTTATCAACTTCCGTTCTTACTAATTCTCTCCAATCTCGTTATGCCCGTCGAACCGTTGTCTGACTCGCTCTATACTATCGATAGTATAGCGCCACTGCTCTTCTGAACTCTTCCCTGTTCAACTTTCTGACCTAAGATTTAACCGCTATGCCAATCTTATATGTACTACACTGTTAAAGTCTGGAACATATTCCTTTATCTGTTTTTCCAACTTCTTTTGACTTGCACACTTTCAAGCGCCGTCTATCAGACCATGTCTGCGTTTAACGATTACGTTCCGGTATTGCCTCACCTCTCTTGAAAATTAGTAGGCCTCTGATCTTCACCCACCAGTGGTGACATAATATATATATATATATATATATATATATATATATATATATATATATATATATATATATATATATATATATATATATATATATATATATATATATATATATATATATATACTTCATCAATAAACCCTATTATCCACCTATGAGCAAAACTTTTAAAACAATAAAAACGTAAAAAATTAAAGCGAAGTAACAAGTAATAAAAAACAAGGGAAGCTATTAAAACTAACACCAAGCTTTCGATCTCTCAAGGTAAAAGAAACAGTGAAAGGAAAAAAAGTTTTTCGCAAGACGACTCAAAGACTGAATAATTCCTTACATTTTTTCGTTGGTCTGAAAATTGCATTTTTCATGGTTTGACATGTTTTTCCTAAAATGTTCTTGTAAAATCTTTCATTTTTCAATAAATCATTCAGAGTATCATCAATTTTTATTTCTCCTGGATGTCTATTAAAATTATTAGTATTTTTAATGATGAAGGACTCTAAAAACTTTCTATTGTCATTGTTATGGCAAGGGATTAATAATTCTGCAGAATTCATATTAATTGTGTGATTATTTTCCTCTCTATGTTGCTGTAATGCGGAATTTTGGTCTCCACATCTTAAACTGTACTTATGTTGGAACGTACGTCTTTTAAAATCATTGGTCTCGCCAAAATATTTTTCATCACAATTATTGCATGCTATGCTGTAAATACTTACTTTTTTCGTTCTATCATTTATAGCTAATTTAGGTATAAATTTTCTTTTAATACTATTGGAAACCGATTGTCCAAAGGAGACTGTTTGAAAAAAGTTTTTTAGTTTGAGAGTCAATGTGAAAAGGAGCAATGATCCTCTCGTTAATTAAATTCTTTTTCTTCATATTATCCTCTGCAACATATATTTTCCTTCTTGCTTTATATAATGCTATATTAATAACATTTGTATGATAATACAACGATTTAAAAGTGCTCCTTTTAAACGTTAATTCAACTTTAAGAGAGGAGGGGGAACAAATTTTTAACCTTCTAATAAATTGTGAGGTAACAATGCCCAATTATGTATGAAATGAGTGTGCGGAGCTCCAGTGTATATATGAGTTTGAGAACATAGGTTTTCAGTATACAGTAAAAACATGTTCAGTGTTTATATTGTTAACATCAATGAAGATATCAAGAAAAGAGATTCTGTTATTTATCATTTTTCCTTGGGTACATTTTATTGAAGGAAATTTACTATTTTTGATTTTTCATAAATAATTGTGGATCCAAGGGACAGGCAATATTGCAAAAATGTCGTCAACATATTTCCACCACTTTATGTTACCAAGACACGTATTCGAAAAAACAAATTTTATTTCAAAAAGTTCCATGAACAGATTACTCAAAATCGGGGACAGGGGAGACTCCATACTCAATTCAAACTTCCATCAATTAAAAATTATTTCCAAATTGAAAATAAAAAAAAATTGGATAAATTCAAACACAAAGTATATCAATATTTTGGGTGTGTTGAAAAACTATATATTGCTATTATTTCATTAAGTTTTAAAACAATATATTTAAAATAGATTTTAGCATATATATATATATAATATATATATATATATATATATATATATATATATATATATATATATATATAAAAAATGATAGAAGCTTGATCACATATGACTGGAGGAATATTTCAAAATCATATCCTTAGAAAAATGATTCATTTATAATGAAGGAAAATTACATGCCATCACAAAACAGAACTTATAAAATGTACTGTCTATAATGTTATCATTTATTCGCTCTGTGGATTTCAAAAGATTAATATTTCTTTTAGCACATTTGATAGCAATAAATAATTTTCCCGTTAGTGTAAGGTAATATATTATAATAATATATATATATATATATATATAATATATATATATATATATATATATATATATATATATATATATATATATATAATATATATAATATATATATAATATAATATATATATATAATATATATATATATATATATATAATATATATATATATATATATAATATATATAATATATATATATATATATATATATATATATATATATATATATATATATATATATATATATATATATATATATATATATATATATATATATATATATATATATATATATATATAATATATATATATATATTATATATATATATATATATATATATATATACATATATTATTAATTCTAATATTTATATTAGGATTAGAGTTTCCCCTTGGAATATTTTAAAAGTTAATTATTAATTTTATTATTATTTTATTTATAAATTTTATTTTTTATGATTTTAATTAATAAATAATATATAATAAATAAATCTATAAATTTATAATAAATCTTTAATATTTAAATAATATTTAATAATATTTAATAATTTTAATATTGGTCTTTTTGTTTGTTTGTGGTTTGAAATCAAATTTTTTTTATTTATTTTATTTATTTTTTAAAATAAAAATTAGATAATGTATTAGTTTTAAATACAGAAGAAAATAATACAATACATCAGGTTAGGTAAGCACAATTGCTAATGTAAATTTATATATTTTATGTTATTTTATGTCAGATGAGATGAATTTCATTAAACTAAAAATATTGTAAACAAAGGGAAAATTTCATCTATTCACCTTTCACACACATATATATATATATATATATATATATATATATATATATATATATATATATATATATATATATATATATATATATATATATATATATATATATATATATATATATATATATAATATATATATATATATTTATATATATTTATATATATTATATATATATATATATATATATATATATATATATATATATATATATATATATATATATATATATATATATATATATATATATATATATATATATATTACAGAAACATGAAGCCAAGAAGCTGTATTCTCTTAATATGCATTTCGATTTTATTGACTTTCACATTTGCTCGTGAATTGGAAACAGAACGAGAGAATGAATCAACAAATCCAGAAGAGGAAGGAAACATAAGAAAGAACAGGAAACAAAAATGGCTCCAGCCATCGAGCTACATACTCTCTAGTTTTGATAATAAAGAAAATGTAGCCAAGACCGAAGACACTGGGAGGCTTTTCAAGATAATTCATAAAGGCCCGACACTGACACCGATAGAGATGTTGGCCAATGTACTGAAAAGGGCTCTTGAAGATCTTAACGAACAGTTCGAATTATTTTCCAACAATTTCGAGGCTTACGTCACAAACGAAATGGAAATTCTTGCTTTGGAACCGAATGCTTTAACGCAATTCACCAACGCTATTTCCAATACACTTGCTGGTGCGGTAAC
>SEYY01011180.1:20000-22500 GCA_009176605.1 Armadillidium nasatum | reverse complement strand
ATTTATATTATATTTATCATTTTATTTTATTTATTAAATTAAAATAAAAATTCATTATTATTATTTTTATTTTATTATTAAATAAAATTTTTTTTTTTTTTTTTTTTTCCGAATAATAATTATTTAATTAATATTTATTTTATTATTTATTACGACTTTTAAGAGTTCAACTTTTGTGCAATGTACAAAAATGAAAAAATAAAGTATAGCAACTTGAATGATATTCCATTTGCCTTATATATATATATATATATATATATATATATATATATATATATATATATATATATATATATATATATATATATATATATATTATATATATATATATATATATATATATATATATTTCCTCCAATGGGTAAAAGCTAATAGCCTTCTAAATTCCACTAGAGTTGGGGAATGAAACCAGAAGCCAAGGTCAAATCAAAAGCTGATAAGCCCCGACACACAGAGTTCAAAAATGTGCAAATCGAAAGAAATTGAATAAATGGATTAAGTTCATATGTTTCAGACTTTATTAAAAGAGTACTTGAAAGACTGATCATATAGATTAAGTCTGAGATCAAAGAGTTGAGCAGAAAAGGGCTGAGATTGTGTGGAAAGGAGTCGCAATATATCTCCTCAAAGGAGTAAATATTCGACTAGTGAGTTCAGAGGAACAGGATCCATTTTAATAACGAAAATATAAAGAGTGATGGCAAGGAAAAGATTGATGAGAGTCAGTGAGAGGATGAAACTCGACACAAAGGAAAAACCCTAGAGTACACCTAATCAAGGAATGCAGTATGTGTGGAACCACCTCAAGATTCGTGATGCATAACTTCATGCAAGGATGAGCAACTCCCTTATAAAGAACCAAGTTGCTGGTGAGATGAATAAAAGTTCCTTAAGTCGCTTCAGAACACCCAACCTCTTAGAAAGATTGTTTATGGAGTGAGAAAGACACAATGTGATATTTCCAAGATAAGCAAAAGCTTCTCTAACTAAAAAGGTTAAAAGCAGATAATGGTTAAAGTTGCATGTTTTTGAAGATGCTTTAGTTATTTTGGAAAAAATAAATGAAGGAAATGAGTTTTTAAACCCTGAAAACAATCATATTCTTTTTGTCCTAACCTGAAATATCAGAAACATGAAAGGTCAGTTGCTCCAAGATCACCAGCCTTGCATTAATTATTTGCCGTTCAGTGGGTTTTCTTTCAATCTAAGATGAGGGTGGTGTGATTAGGAAAAGAGTGAATAGCAGAAGAAGTTACAAATTGGATATCATTGATGAAAAGTAGGAATAGAGTTAGTGATAGAAAAGAACCCTAGGGAACATCACTGTTGATAAATAATGAACAATGGGGGTTTAGGACAGCTGTTATAGAGAGGCCTGAAATTAAATCACAAGATCAATAAGATAAGTGAATATATATATATATATATATATATATATATATATATATATATATATATATATATATTATATATATATATATATATATATATATATATATATATATATATATATATATATATATATATATATATATATATATATATATATATATATATATATAATATATATATATATATATATATATATATATATATATATATATATATATATATATATATATATATATATATATATATATATATATATATATATATATATATATATATATATATATATATATATATATATATATATATATATATATATATATATATATATATATAGCTCATCTCAGAGACAATTTGATAAGGGAACTGCACTAAATGCACTCTATTTTTAAACATGAAACATTAAGAATAGAATAATTTAGAATGTAAATCAATGGTAGAATTTTAAAATAACTCAAAATAGTGTTTTCAGCGAAAGAAGAAAAAGATGATCTAATTTTAGAGCTTTAAAATTTTGTCTTAGGTTTTAAAATGAAAACTTAAATTGTGGAAAACTTCCACATCGCAAACGTTAGAATAAACAACGTTGTTTTAAAGTTGACCAAAATATATGACTGTGATCAAAATTAGAAATGAAAGAGTGAGAGAGAGAGAGAGGGAGAGAGAGAAGAGAGAGAGAGAGAGAGAGAGAGAGAGAGAGAGAGAGAGAGAGAGAGAGAGAGAGAGAGTGAGAGAGAGAGCTTATAATATGAAACTAAAATATTATGTTCACGGAGAGTTCAAATATCCGAGTTTTACAACTCAGTGAAAAATTTGAACAGAATTGATGATCGTTTAAAGATATTGTTAATAATTAATGAGAGGAAAAAATATTATATTCTAAAAAACATTCGCAGTTCATTAACATCACCATTCTTACTAGTAAACAATAGTTAATTAAAGGAGTGATGGAAGGAACAAGTTAAGGAAATGGAACTGTGTACCAAGCCTGAGACATTTCTCATTGCAAGGAAGAGTAAAGTAAAGGAAGCTCACAGGAAGACAAAAGATTATATATATATATATATATATATATATATATATATATATTATATATATATATATATATATA
>SEYY01011178.1:17500-20000 GCA_009176605.1 Armadillidium nasatum | reverse complement strand
TTGTTTCGTCTTTGTCTGTCAATTTCGGTCTTTTGTTTTCGCAGGAATAATGCTCATCTTCAACCTGTACTAAAGTAATGAGACAACTCTCAGTTCCTAACATGTTGTAACAATTTTTTTTTCAAAATTTTCTAATTTATTTTTAACGAAAAAAAAAGAAAACATATTAAGTCTTTTAATCTTATTTAATTAGGATGGCAATCTTGGAAAACCTGTGGAACGGAAGAGGGCATTTCACTTCTCTTCGACTGTCGGTCTTTTGCATGTTCTCATTTCAGTGAATAATTTAATGTGATGCAAGATATTCAATCTTAAAAGTTTAGGAGTCCATTTTATTAACACATAAAATAACACATACCATTAGAGCGTTATTTACATTTTACGCGCATTCTGTACTCGCATTATTTCTATTTCAACTTTGTAAAAAGTCAGGTGCGTTTGTGGAATGCACTCAGAATGGAATAACGCTTAAATGGTATGAGTTATTTTAAAGTTAATAATAAACATACTTTTGATGATCAACAAAGTAAACTTGTTAAATTGCGTAAAACATTTTAGAGTGTATGGAAAGATTTTAATAGAGTCTGACACAAAATTTTGATTTCTAAACTTCCCACTTTCGATAATGTTGTAATTTTTTGAATTTCCTTTTCGGACGCTCTATAGCTGTAATTGAAGATGGGGCGACGGCAACAGTTTATCATTTAAACCATAAAATAAAATGTTCCTCTTGGTTCTGTTCTATCCCAACTCTTTTTCTACTTTTCATTAATAACCTTTTATCTGTTTTTTTTTTTTTTTTTTTTTTTTTTTTTTTTTTTTTTTTTTTTTTTTTTTTTTTTTTTTTTTTTTTTTTTTTTTTTTTTTTTTTTTTTTTTTTTTTTTTTTTTTTTTTTTTTTTTGTAACTTTATTATCTACCTACTCATATGCTGATGATTCCACCCTTCATTACTCATTTCATTTAGAACGATTCTCTGCCCAAACGTCAAATGCCAAACTGACTTCTAATATTTCTTTTATATTTAACTGGGGCAAAGAATAAGAGTAGTTGTTTTTAGTACTTTCAAAACTCATCCTCTTCATCCATGCACTCGCTATAATTTTGCACACAACTATAACACCTTCGAAAATATACAGAACTTTACCCTATTATTAATATTCTTCATGTTTCTTTTTCTCGTAATTCTTCTTGCAATTATTCTTGTCACCTCACCAACTCCCTTACTCTCACCAATTCCCTTACTCTCCAACTCCCTTACTATCACCAATTTCTTTACTCTCACCAACTCCCTTACTCTCATCAACTCCCTTACTCTTACCAACTCCTTTTAATTAGTTTTCGCCAGTCGAACTGTTGTATCACTCTCTTTATATCTCTTTTACAACAGACACTGTTCTAGAATCCCTTATGTAGAACCTCCTTCTTTGAGGAGAAATACAATCGTTCGTCTTTTCACACAATCTCGTCCTTTCTTTGTTCAATTTTTTGACCTCAGTTTTAAGTTCTATACTCGTACTCAACATGTACTCAACTAGTACATTTTGGAACTCGGATTCTTCTTCTACTTTCCTCTACTTCCTTTCATATACATACATTCACACTTTGTCTATCGGGTAATGTCGGCCATTCATCTGAATATGGAAATGTATTTTCCCAACTTTTTCCCAACTCTGCTGGATTTATGTATGCCTCTTGTCTTTCTTTCACCAGAGAAATATATATATATATATATATATATATATATATATATATATATATATATATATATATATATATATATATATATATATATATATATATATATATATATATATATATATATAATATATATATATATATAACCCCACAGGAAAATAAAGCTGAAGTTAAAACCAAATGAAAGATTTTCGAAAGGTCATCTGTCTTTCCTCATTCAGGCTTATATGAAAAACATAAACCTGAATGAGGGAAGGCAGTTGACCTTTCGAAAGTCTTGTTTTGCTTTTAACTTTTCTTTTATTTCCTGTGCTCGGGTTATATATTTATGTAAATCATCACACCTGCATAGTCTTTGTCAAATATAATATATATATATATATATATATATATATATATATATATATATATATATATATAATATATATATATATATATATATATATATATAATATATATAATATATATATATATATATATTATATAAATATTTAATTTTTTTTTTTTTTTTTTTAATTTTTTACAATTATGAAAATTATTTAAATTAAAATTTCTTGTAACTGATGAAAATAATTAAGTTCGTAAAATAATATTTATAATTAATTTTTGTTAATTTACTTGCAATTTTAATTTAATTAATTATAATTTTTGGTTTTTAATATTCACTTTTAATAATGATTTGTTTTTTTTATTTTTTCCTCAAAATTTCGACTTTTTCAATTTCGGATTGAGAAAACTTTCCATACAAAGTGGGGTAATAAGGACAATAAATAATTTACATTTAAGGCAAACTTTTGTTAAGA
>SEYY01011178.1:12500-15000 GCA_009176605.1 Armadillidium nasatum | reverse complement strand
GATTTGATATCTAAAATATAAGTAGAATCTATTTAGTTAATGAATTTGTAGACGTAGGTTGTTTCCTTTGTAAACTGCTTTCCTCCCAACCAACCCCAGAACCCCATAATCCCTTTTAGTACTCATAAGCACCACTGCAAATTAAAATACTCGGAGCCATTGTAATAATGCGAAGCGGAGCTCTTACACTATAAATTTGTGTAATGGAACTTCGCTCCAACTGAGTGAGACTCCCCATATTGGGGGGTGGGGGAATAGGGTAAAGACTCTTCTGTTTTCAAGTATATTAAACACTGTTCCTGTTAATTTCATTCTTCTATTATTATTATTATTATTATTATTATTATTATTTATATTATTATTATTATTATTATTATTATTATTATAGTTTAAGGGAAAGAGGTTGCTGAAGAGGTCCGTTGCCAACGCAGTAACATTCACTGTCTGCTACGATTTTGGCGTAGTTGATTTGCTCTTAAGTGTGATTGGCTTCTGTTGTATGAAGAGAGAGAGAGAGAGAGAGAGAGAGAGAGAGAGAGAGAGAGAGAGAGAGAGAGAGAGAGAGAGAGAGAGAGAGAGACGTAAAGGGATGAGTTATATTGTATATTTCATCAACGGAATAGATTCACTTGAAAAGATGATACATGAGAAACAGCTTACCCAAATCATATATATATATATATATATATAATATATATAGATATATATATATATATATAATATAATAATATATATATAATATATATATAGATATATATATATATATATATATATATATATATATAATATTTTTTTTTTTTTTTATTTTTTATGAAATCTTATTTAAATTTTATAAAATTATTCTAAAAAAGAAAAAACGAAAAATGAATATAATAAATTTTAAAAAAAAAAAAAAAACTTTGAAATGTTGAAAAAAATTTAAAATAGAAAAATGTTTCAAACGGTTTCTCTATTTTTGTAAAAATTAATAATTTTTTTAATTTGAATTTTTAATTTCAGTAATAAATTATAATTTTTAACGCACACACACACACACAGACACACACAACACACACAACACACACAACCACACAATATATATATATATATATATATATATATATATATATATATATATATATATAATATATATATATACTATATATTATATATATATATATATAATATATATTATATATATATATATATATATATATATATATATAATATATTATATATATATATATATTATATTATATTATATGTATATCGTTTTCGTTTTATGCTTTCATTGATGTCCTTTTTCGTTTTATGTTAAAAATTTTTGGGTTAGGTTAGGTAACATTAGGTTAGGTTAGTATAATTAACTCTAACAATTTCACTAAGAACATATAATAGAAATTTGGTCCTTTGCATATTCTACACTGTAGAGGAATTTAAAATAAAAATTTCGATACATTCCTTCTTTTAATCGTTGATGATGAAAACATAAATTTTATTTTGAAGAAATTTATATTTACTGAAATAAATTAGGTTAAATTTTTTTTTTTTTTTTTAGACAAAAATGTGACAAAAATTTGAGATTTTTTCCTTTGGTAAAAGCGTAAAACTCAATTTCAACTTTCAACTAATGGAATTGATTATGTATTTTCGTAAAAATATATAAATAAATATATTTTAAAAAGTATCAACGCAATATATATATATATATATATATATATAATATATATAGTATATATATTATATATATATATATATATATATATATATATATATATATATATATATAGTATATATATATATATATATATATATATATATATATATATATATATATATATATATAATATATATATATATAATAATAACAGATAAAACTAAAATACCTAACCTAACCAAACTATACCTAACCTAACTCAGTAAATTTAATTTTCTCGGAAATAAAATTAATATTTTCGCAGTCAACTATTAAAATTACATTTCTATGCAAATTTTTATTCAATTCCAGAACAGTCCAGAAAATGCAAATGATCCTGAATATATATATATATATATATATATATATATATATATATATATATATATATATATATATATATATATATATATATATATATTATATATATATATAATAATATTTACAAACACCTTAAAAAATAATAAAAAGTAAAAAATTAAACATTTTAACAAAGAAGTTAAAACGGGATAAAATAGTAATAGAGTTAAAAACAAAGATGATACGTAACGTTTCGGAGTAATCAATAGACTCCCTCCATAAGACGTGGATGAAGAACAAATGAAATGTCTTAATTTTTTACTTTTATTATTATTTAAAGTTTTTAAAAAATTTTTTTTGTAATACCAGAGCACGATTGTTTTTAGTGTTCTATAAATTATTTGATATATATAATATATATATATATATATATATATATATATATATATATATATATATATATATATATATATATATATATATATATATATATATATATATATATATATCATTCGTTAGACAACC